>BSQZ01000070.1:2804616-2842116 GCA_033239005.1 Lamellibrachia satsuma | reverse complement strand
CCGATCTAGTTGCTAACGATTGCCGCGTGTTTGATTGGCTTAAACAGATGCGTCAAGGTAGACTGTACTATCACACTTCGTACATCGATTGATGAGCCTCTGGCGAGATGGAGACACCCCTAAGCTCGCGACCTCTGGCGTGATGGTCAACATCCGCAAGTCGCCTCATCTTCATCCTCATACTTGTCGTGATATTACACGCTACCCATGCTGTATCGCCATGCTGCTGCTGCTGCTTGTTCAATAAAAATACGTGTGCACTCGTACGATGACTTGTTTTGTTCGTTTCTCGTCTCCTCGTTAGGTCCTTTGATCTCAGTTATTAATGACCCTGTTAATGACCCCTGTTAACTTACTCTTTTATCTCAGTTATTAATGATCCTATTAATGACCGCTGTTAACGGACAGTCGTTCCTATGTCCACTATCGATGACTACTGGTTATCTTTCGGTACTCCTACAGTCGCTAGGGGGCGCTGCGCACGGTTTGTGGTGTTCCTACGGCCGTCAGGAGGCGCTCTGATTGGCTGCGCGCGCAACGGGAAGTCGTTCATGCACATGGGCACCGGAATTGGGGGTGTCAGAAACTTCCACTAACTACTACCCTCGCTTCCGGTCACAAGCTTTCTCCACTTACATCTGCACCAGTTCTTACATCAAAGATTTACAAATCGTGCCACTAGGAATTTTTCGATCTGAAAACGTATTTAACGGATTCTCAAATTGCGGCAGTCTATTCGTTTCGAAAACAAATATTTTTTGTAGTATGTGATCACAAATATTTTTATTGCACATGGTTGCTTGATTATTCAGGGATATATTATGTAAGCGAGTCAGGATAAATATAATTAATAACAACATGGCGGATACTTTATTCAATCTACCCCGAACGATTTTGTCCGCCGTGTTACGGACAGTTTGTGACCAGGCTGAAACCTATCATGTTTATCCAGCACGTAAGTATCATTCTAAGATTACATTACCGTTGCCCTAAATCATAACAGAATAGATTTTAACACAATTATTTTATGTTTAAATGACAACAGACTGTGTTACCCACACACTAGACATCCTCGCAAGGAGCCACAAAGCTGTCCAAGACGATTATTGGTACCCCATACACCAGTGTTGTTTGAGGAATGCAATTAATATCTACGTCCTCCTCACCGAACCACGCCAATTCAATAATCATCCAGGCACGCAACTGAATTATCGGTTACGTTTTCCCAGGGGTTGGGATGCAACAGGCTGGTTTATTGTAGAGGTTTTTGTCGGCACACCAAGTTTGCTGACTTTTCGGGCGCCAGACTTCACTGGTGTATGGTAGAGTCCGCGTTCCTTTTCCATTGGAATTCAGTTGAAATATGCCGCAAAAATGGCACAGCAATCAATGCTATCACTCTGATATCGACATCTCGACGGACAAAATTTTTTTAATAAGGAACGTAACGATCGCCGAAAGACCCCACGTAACGCTTCGTAACGCTTATCCGGATAACCGCCACTCACTGAGCGTGACGTGATTTATGGACGGCCCTTAACAGCACATATAAAATAGTTCAACACGTTGAGTTGATAGCAACAGCATATCAAACGTTCAGTTAGCACCAGCATGAAGATGATACATACGTGAAAGGACACACTGCGTTTACAATAACAAACCCACTTGAGCGAGACCTTAAAGTCGGCTTTACACGACAACGACGATGCAATATTGTCGCGGCAATGAGTCGATCCCATCGCCTGCGACGAGATTGCCGCTAGGTCGCCTCATGTGAACTGTACCTCGCCGCAACGCATCGCGGCCACGGCGCAAGAAACTGCAGCGACGTCGGTTGCAATACGCCGACTTTGACCTCGTTGCGGCGACGATATCGCCTCGTATAAACTCGGCGTAAGTGTTAAAATAGACTTGTGTGTCGTTCTTGCTCCAGCTTCATAAACATTAAATGGGTGAGAAATGTCGGAGGAAATCGTCCCGATACTGTTCGCACCAGCGAAACTCTGTCGATGTGGGTCCGTACATGAGTTTTAACAGCGGCCTAACTCGTCGCCAGACGGACTCTGTGTGCGTTCCCAGCAGCACATGCGCGTCTTTGAGGTTGCGCATCGTGTACGGGAACCAGCGGTTACTGTCGATGCGGTCTCGCCCGATATCCCTCCGGACGTAACGCACCGACCCGTTGCCGTGTTGACGATGCCAGTCAGCCAGCCAAAGGCTCGCCATGTGCTGGTCCATGAACCAACCGTTATTCTCGCCTTTTCTGACGCCTCGTCTAGCCAGCTCACCGAACTCGCGGGAGAAGTAGGCCACGATGTCGTCCGGGCACGACGGCAGCGCTCCTTTCTGGCGGATCAGCATTCGCCAGGTGGCGACACTCGCAACGATGTTCGTCAATGGGAGCATGCGGTAGGAGGAACCTTTATGTTGAAAGTTGCCACAACAGAAGGCGTTGATGCTGAGTATTGATGTAATGTTTGACTGAATACTGTACAAGTCTTCCTCCATCGGCCAGATGTCGGCGTCTGACGTCACCAGCGCCGTATCCGAGGTGTCGTTGAAGGGGATCAGTGCAGCAGCGAAGAGGCGACTAGTTTGACTGAGCATAACGGAGTTCTCTGCAGAAGCCCCTTGCAAGAAGACGACAGTCGCACCCTGTTCGAGTGTGCTCTCCAGTATGTGGTTCGTGAGGGGCACATCGCGCCATTCCTGTAAATTACCGACAATTACGACGACACTCCCGTATCCGATGCGCCGCCATGCCATCGCTGTTAGCGGGAGCAGGAACGAATACGTGTAATCGTTGTCGTTCGAGTTGGCCGAGAACACGGCGTATCGCTTATACGACTGCCTCCCTGCCAGCACCACAACACTGCGCGTATTTACGATAACACTATAGGCAGAGCGCGACCGCACACCGTTCTTCGGTGCGTCGTTTGTATTCAAGGTAGCTACGCCAAATGGTGTTGATTGGGTCCGATGCTCCAGCGCAGGTGGTGCACCTGACCGGCTCCAAGTTTGACTGGCATCTGCTTCATCGGCGTTCTTCAGCAGCGCTGCCATTATACCCGGCGCTCTCTCGCGGTCTCCTTTATTATTTGTTCGAATGTTGAACACTCTATCGCCTTCCTTTCTATTTACTGGTCTGCTGCTTATCATCATCACGTATTGTGCCTCACCACTTGGTCCAGCTGTCGCTGCATTCTCACCTACGACAATAGGAGTCGCATCGTAATCGTCCCGTTGAGTAAGAACATACATCAGGACGACAGAGAAGATGACTAGAAGACACCATCTATATTTCTTTGTTGGTGTCTGTATCTTGGTTAAAACTGACCAACAGCTGCACATATTTTGGCACCGCGTGGTGGTCCTTGAGGTTCGTTGACGCATGTTGGTAACGGGTTCTGTCCGTCGTCCCCTGTGACACGCCCGTGTAGGCGCAGTAGTGAGCTACATGACGCTGGAACACAACAGAGCCACAGTTACATTGCATCACACCGACGTTCACTCACCCCAACAGGACCTACATTACCTCTGTATAAACGTGCAATAGTCATATGCCTCATTTAGATACACACAAGCTTGAAAGACCACAATATATAGATACGTTAGGACATAGATACGTTAGGACATAGATACGCTAGAAAGAATACAGGGGCAAACAATTCACTTGATTAGAGAACTGAGATACTTTTGTCAGTGCCGTATTTAAAGGGGTATTTAAGGGAGGGGGCATTAACGAATAACTTGTTGTGCTACTATATGGTAGTATGGTAAATAAATTGGTAGCTAAGCTGCCCCTTTGGAGATTCTAGATACAACACTGCAGATATCCCTACATGCAATGGGATTATTACAAGAGTAGATCAAAATATATCAAACATGTGTTTAAACTATTGAATGGCTACGAAAATGCTGATAGTATGTTTTATGTTTACCAAATTCAAGGAATGTAGAAAAACAAGAAGACATGAAGTGTTAATTAATTAATTAGAGATCTACTGATATTGTGATGGCACAAGGACGTAACCTCAAGATGACAGATATCCTTTCCCATCCCATGGGCTTTGTCAACACCAGACAGGTTGCTAAGAAAGACAAACAAAGCATCTTTAGCTACTTGTCTGCAGAAAAATGTGACAGTAGCAGAGGAGCTACCAGATCTTTCTGCAACTGTTGATGGCATGAATCTTGTCTAGTGAGTAAAAGGTGACCAAACTACTTTTGGTGAGGTGGCCAAATCAGCCCTGTCTGTGGCAGTGAGGGGTGGATGGCAGAGTAAAAGGGTTGACGTTGTGTTTGACAAGGAGATATTTGTCAAGAACAGTGAATGATCAGTAAGAAGGAAGCGCCTGGACAAAGGCTACAGAATATCACAGCCTCTCACATTGTTAGACAGTTGAGGAATTTTTTGAGTAAAGTCAACAACAAAGACCAGTCTGATCACTTTCCTAGTCAACGAATGGAAGAAAGTCGAGTACACAGAACAGCTACAGGATAAAGTGCTCTTTGTTACGGTTGATGACAAATACCACAAGATTACTCCTGAAGGCAGCTAGGAGGTTCCTGCTCTATGTATGCAGGAGGAAGCCGATGGACGCTCATTGCTCATAAACCATTGTAATCAGCTCAGAAGACACGGATGTATTCATCATGTGCCTGGCGCTCAATGAGAACATTAGAGCCACATTTTTCCAGAAATGTGGTATTAGAACCTGAACAAGAATCCTTCACGTTGGAAACATAGTAGCCACCGTCGGCAGAGATGTGTGTAAAGCTCTCGTTAGAGTGCACGCATACACTGGATGTGACACTGTTAGTGCATTTGCTGGCAAAGGGAAGGCAAGTGCTCTGAAAATCTTGCCTAGCAACAAAGAATCACAGGACACATTCAGGATGTTGGGCCAGGAATGGGATCTCTCTACAGATCTCATGGACAAACTAGAAGCATTCACATGCATTCTTTATGCTCCAAAAGCTTCTGCTGTGAATGTCAGTGACCTAGGATACCACCTGTTCTGTGAAAAGAAAGGTGAGCTAGAGAATCACCAACTACCACCAACGTAGACCAATTGTAATTGCAGAGATAAGTATGACTATCTGGTTACTTTACAGTTACCTAGCTTTTGAAATAAACTTTGTGTAAGCATTAAAAAATTAAGAGCAATACAGGCACTGGCGAACTGAGGATATGATAAGAAGGATCGTTACATACAGACAGACAGACAGCTGTGAATGATGAATGCTATATCACCTATAACGTATCATACAATGACAACATGAAATGAACGTCCAAAATGATGTCAAGTCCACTATATGTAGGATAGTGTAATAATCAGAACTTTAGGTGGGCCATCATAAGAAAATAACATTTCCTCTGAAAGACAACTGCTCATTCTAACGTCATGATAAAACATAGCTGCAAGAAACTTTACAAATTGTTCCTAAATAATAATAACTGAAGTCCAATCAACATTTTGGTGCAAAAGAACCTTGAATTAGGGCACATAAGGTTGTTAACCAGAATTTTAAACGATTTTTTTTTTGAAGAACTGAATGGCGTGGATTGCATTTTAAGATGTGAAATATAAAATTCCATAAAATCCACGATTCTAAAAATATTAAAATAGTTTTGATATATGTGTGAAGCATAACACTTCAATCATAATGTCCCTAATCATTATACTCCTGAGATGTATAACAAACATTTTGTAATAGTTTGTGTGTGGCCACCCCTTTAGCAATTTCAGAGAAAACTTGTTGTCGCGAAAATGGGGAGTGTTCAAAAGAGTGATTTCACACAGACAGCTGCGAGTGCTGCAATGCTATCACCTATTTCCATCTCTAGAGGTGTAGGCCTTGCAAAAATCACTATGAGCATTCATCCTTAAAAATGTACCAGTGGCCCAAATTTTGGGTCCTGGCTCATGGCCTATTAGATCAAGTGCAGCATATTCATTTGAGTAATTGGGTCTAAATCCATACTGATTATCAAAAAGAAGCTTAGCTTCTTTGAAATAGGAAAATAACTGAGTAGAAAGTATTTTCTCAATTACTTTTGAAATCAATGGAAGAAGAGAGATAGGTCTGTAATTTTCAAATAATGATGGACTGTCTTTTTTTAAATATTGAAATAACTTTCGCAATGTTAAGTTTATCTGGGAATATACTAGTATTTAATACTTGGTTTATTAACAGCGTTAGTGATTTTATAATCGCCGGTTCAATTATTTTTAACAGTTTAGATGAAATGCCATCAAAACCACAACTGTTTTTTGTTGGGAGATTTTCAATGGTTTTCTTTACAGTTTCTTCATCAACATTTGTAAATGTAAAAACTGAGTTTACTTGTTTATTTAGATAATGACTATAATCTTTATTACCTTTGACTGTAATGCTACTTGCAAATAGGCTGGCCTATATTTGTGAAGTAGTTATTAAATTTGTTTGCAATGTCTTTTTTGTCTGTATAAGTGTTTAGCCATTTTCTTTAAAAAACACAGGCAGTGTTATTTTTTCTGATTCTGATATGAGGTGGTGACTGTGATGTAACGCAAGTCACAAAATTATAGATTTTTAATTTTACACAGCAACCTTTTGTAGCCCGAGACTGCCAGTTATAAATCTCCTCCTTTTGTTTATACCTTATTAAATGATACAAACAACATCCATGTCTAGTCTATTGGACCTTGAATATGTGTAACGCGAGTCATGCGTAACGCGAGTCACAAAAAAGATATCGTAACACGAGTCACAATGCAGTTGTTAGATTTTTCTCTTCTACTAAGACATATATCAATTAGTTGCAAAGACCTAATAAAGAGGGCAGCATTACTACGCTCTTACTTTTGATAATGCTGCCCTCTATATAAAAAGGTTGCTAGTAATATATCCCATAATCACTTGTATTTCCTGTTTGTTAATAAAACACATGCTCCTTTAAAAAAACAGATTTTGAATCTGCCATCATCTATCACCATTAAACTTATTAAAGGTAAGTACAACTAAACCATTTTTGAAACATATTATAATGAATAATAAAAAACTATGGATAATACTTATATGCCATAGAAAAAGAAAATTAATTAAAAACAAAAGGATTCAAATTGATTAATTTTCTGTGTACATTATGTCCACATGTTCTGAATAAAGGCCAGACTGATGCATGCAAGTTTGTTCTGCTATTCAGATGTGTTCATGTGTTTCAATCAAGTTTTTTTACATACTAAGATATTTAGTTCTGTGTTGCTAGATAGCAGTCAGTGCAGGAATTAATCAGATTAACCATGTATCTGTACAGGTGAAAATAGCAGCAGAAATTTATGAAAGGTCAACATTTTTACGAAAACAATCGTCTTGTGCATTTCTTTTCCTGTGATTAAAACATTTCTGGATTTAAAACACCATGTTCAAGTGTGCATTACTTCCTTTATATATTATTTAAAATAGATTAATGTATGTTTTATATGTAATAATGTGTCTTATCTAAATTACAGACTGAAAATCATGTTATGTAATCAAATTATTATTTCTTCACACCATTTAATACCTTATGCCAATAGGTTCCTCTATGCATAATTTGAACTTTTGAAATACATTATTATATGAGATATGCCAAAATAATGGTCCTGAAATGGGCAAAAATGTAACGCGAGTCACGGTGGAAATCCCCTTAACACCAAGCTGAGGATATTTAACTCAAATGTCAAGTCCAGGGTTGGCAAGTTTCTGACAAGATAGTAAATACCACTGTAAATACCATGGTATTTACTATCTCGTCAGAAATACCTTTCTGACATCAAAATGTCAGAAACTGTCAGAAACTCCGTTTCTGAGACATTTTCTTTAAAAAATTATCACATGTCATTTTGCTTAATGTGTAGATTTTATATTAAATCAACATAGTAATGCATGCATTAGTAACCTGTTACATGTCATACAATTGCAACTTTTACTCTCTGCAGTCTATAATGTTTGTATTTTCTACCAATTTGTTAGCAGATAGAAATTATAACAGATCTATGTAATTGTTGCAGCATGGTTTCACCTGGCAACTAGCTTTTAAAAGAGCAGGACAGGTGTCAATCACAATTGGGAAAGCATGAAACAAGTTGGGTGGGTGTAGGTGCATACCATTGTAGAGGACTTCAAGGGACTGGGTTAGGACTGTGCACATACCTGTGTGGCTGTATCAATAAGCCAATTCAACACTGTATATAATTTCTCCAAACAGTCAAATGAAGTCAATAGACATTTAATTATCACTCTTCCATTTTATAGGTTATATAATTATCAAAATCATAAATTTATATAGCATGTATTAGATTTTGACAGTTTCTGACAGTTTCTGACAGGTTTCTGACAGGTTCTGACATTGTCATGTCAGAAATACCTTTTTGACTGTCAGAAACCCAACCCTGGGCAAGTCAGTGTTATTCTACGGCTTGGAGACATGGCGAATTACACAGAAAACACAAAGAAGAATACAGACCTTCATCAACAATTACAACAAATGCCTGCACAGAATTTTACACCTAAAATGGTCAGACAAGCTATCCAACACTACGCTGTGGGAAAGGACCAAACTGCCAGTAGAAAATGAAATAAAGAAGAGAAAATGGATGTGGATAGGACACACACTAAGGAAACCAGCAACAAACATTACACGACAAGCACTTACATGGAACCCCCAAGGGAACAGGAGGAAGGCCGAGAAACACTTGGCAGACAGACACAGAAAACGAAAGAAAAAAGATGGGATACAATGGGAGAGAAATAGAGAAAATTACCACAAACAGACAAGAGTGGAAGACCGTGGTCGATGGCCTATGCTCCCAGCGAGAAAACAGGCCAAAGTAAGTTAGTAAGGTTTGTGAACCAGATCCAGATACATCTAAAGATATTAAAGGATTGTGCTGAAACTTCAGCTAAACCATTGTTTCTAATATTCACTGAATCATTGTCTAGTTGTGTAGTACCATTAGATTAGAAATTAACAAATATTTTTCCAATCTGAGCTTAACTTGTGTAGCCAACAAAATTTATGGAATCTTGTGTTAACATAGTGTTAATGGTTTTTTATTTTCAAAAAGCATTTGACAAAATCCTAAAAAAAGGTTGTTGCAGAAACTATCTGCTTATGGGATAAAAAGTAGTTTTAGAATGGATAGCTGATTTATTGTTGGATAGAAAAATGCGAATTATGGCAAGAGATGCATATTCTGAATGGTGGTTTGATGTCATAAGTGGGGTTCCGCAAGGATTAGAATTGCGACCTATTCTGTTTTTAATTTATGCAAATGATATACCAGGAACAGTAAATAGTAATGTAAAAATGTTTGCTGATGACACCAAATTATTCAGAACACTAAAAAATAAATCTGACTGTGAAATCTTACAAGCTGATTTAGATAACTTAAGTGAGTGGAGTAATAAATGGTGCCTAACGTTCAACACAAGTAAATGTAAAAGAATGCATAAAGGCAAAGATAATCCAAAATTCCACTACACTAGGACAACTGAAAATAATAACATGGTTTTAGCAGAATCTGTTCAGGAGAAGTATCTAGGTGTTTAAATTTCAACATTGTTTATAACATATATATCAGACCATACCTAGAATATTGTGTATCTGCCTGGTCACCTTATTATGCTAAATGTATTTTAATGCTTGAGAAAGTGCAGCATAGTCATAGGGCAACCAAACTGATTATATGATTTAAGGAATTTACATATGAGGAAAGATTAACACAACTAAAACTATATAGATTAGAAGAATGGAGATTATGAGATTTAATTGAGACGTTTAAGTTGTTAACTGGGAAGGAGAACGTAACCCCAGATCAGTTTTATAACATTATTAATATTATTCATTAATATAAATAACTTCAGAGCAGAGGTACACAGTACAAAATTAAACAAACAGCAAATTATGAAACTATGTAGACGGCGATTTTCCAGTCAATGAGTGGTAGATGCTTGGAATTCATTGCCCCACATTACAATATCTGCACCCTGTACAAACATTTTACAATACATTACAATATCTGCACCCTGTACAAACATTTTACAAAATATATTAATGGATAAAGAATGGTTTCAGATACGGGCGAATTATAAAAGGCTAACCAGTACAGTAGCCTTGCAAGTGCCCATTACTTGTGAGCGTAATAAACCCAAATCCTTTGCGACTTAGCAAATATGTGTTTTTCGACATACGTAATAAATAAATATGGGCGCGTATTTCTATTACAATATATAATTTTACTTTTCGACACACCTGTGCTGCGGACCTTAAAATTGTAATTATCGTTTCATGCCGTGGATATTTATCGCGAATGCTGACATCTGGTGAGCTTAATATAAATGACATCTGGGAAACACAAACACATTATACCTTTGATATATTACTTCGAAACTTCTTGTTTACTTCCGTCGCCAATTATGTCTGTGATTTTACAATTATTGCGCTAATTCTGAACCCAGGATTTTTCTTCTGCACCAATGGCTAGTTACGACTATGGCCGGGAGACGGCGACAATATCGATGTCAACTTCCGGATGTGAGTCAATGCAGAAAGACCAAAACAAAGCGGTGAAAGTTATTTGGGTTACCGGGGTGCTGCCGTTAGCGTATTTTCACATTGGCGGTCACTTTCAACGCTCCGTTAAAGTGCGCAGAATCTGAAAGTGTCAAACGGGTTTAACACTGAATACATGTTCGTAAGTAGGCGTGACTGTCTAGTGCCGTGGGTGGACGGGTATCCGGGTGGACAGATTGTCAAATCAAGTCAACCCTTTTGTACTCCGGCTCAGCAGGCTTGGTTTCAATTTCAAGGCAAACTAAATAAAGCGGCTTATGACACCAAGCAATTGAACCGGACTTAACAGACGCATACAGTCTGAGGTAGTTTGTTGTTTGCAAACATGGACGAAGAAAACAAGCCACTTCTTGGCAGCACTCCGAGCCCGAGGTAAGAAACTCTAGAGCAATGCCAATGCCATGGCAATGCCAATCACGGGCAACTGAATCAGCTTGAGCCCCTGTAACTAATATATATATAAAAGGGTATGCAACTAGGAATGACCCCACTCACCTTTCAACATCCGTATCTCGGCGTTGCGATGCGTAATCCGAATACTATGACCTTACACAAAAGTCCCAATGAATAAAATTTCACTATACCTACTTGTCATTAAAAACATATATAGATATCTTATAAAAAGAGGTACGTTAACAACTGAACGCACAGAAAACCCATCAAAACGCATACGGTAACGTGACAATGTTACCGGAAGTGAGGTGCAAAATCCCTTGTTAGCCAAATAGTCTACCCAACAAAAGGAGCCAATGATCAGTCTGCAGGTGACACCTGCTGTAGAATGTGTCAGACTGATCATTGGCTCCTTTTGTTGGGTAATCTCTGTGAGAGAGTTCCACTCTGTGTCTAAAGTAGCTCCTCCGTTGTCTAGCTGTCACACGTTCCTTCTTGAGCTTCAGGCTGTGTCCTGTGGTCACTGTGTTGTGGTCCATCTGAAGTGGCATTTTATCAACTTTGTAGATGCCATGCAGTTATTTGTTGACTTCGATCATATCTCCTCTAGCTCTTCTGTAGTACAGACTTGGTAGCTTCAACGCCTTCAATCTGTCGCAATACTCCTGATACTTCAGTTCTGGAGTCAGCTTTGGTGCTCTTCGTTGTCAAGCATCCTTTGGTCTCTCTTGAGTGTTGGGGCCCAGATAACATTTTCATATTCTAGTATAGGTCTGATCAGACTTAAGCTTTTTTATGGTTGGTCCATCCAAGAATGTAAATGATCTTCTAATAAGCTTGAGCATCCTGTTAGCCTTATTTGCTATTAACTCCACATGTTGGTCAAACTTTTGTTCCGGGTCCACTTGAACCCCCAAGTCTCTCTCATTTGTGGTCTCCCCCAGGGTGGTATTACTTCCACTGCTGGCTATAACATATTCATATTTGTGGTTGTTTCACCCTAAATGCATCACTGCATTTCTCTTCATTAAAACATAGTCGCCATTTTCTGGACCACTCTTCTAGTTGTTTTTGGTCTGTCTGTAGGGTCTCTTGGTCAGATTGAGTGGTCATGTGTCTGTAGATTTTGGTGTCACCAGCGAACATGTGAACAGGTGAGTCCACCACCTCTGGCATGTCGTTGATGTAGTACAAAGAGGATTGGGCCAAGTACACTTCCTTGCGGAATGCCACTCATGACGGGGGACGACGACGATTTGCTACCATTGACGATAACACATTGGTGTCTTCCATCCAGAAAGGCTGCAGTCCATTGTAGCACTTTGCCACATATCCCATAACCTTTGAGCTTGACTAATAGTCTCTGGTGTGGGACAGTGTCTAACGATTTGGCAAAGTTGAGGTAAATTACATCAATGCTCTCTCTCCCTGTTCAACATTCCTGCACTTGTTTATGTAATTTTTTTATTGGATAGATGGAGCCTCTACCAGAGACTGTGGGAGGCTGTTCCACACATCTGTGCTTTATATCAATTCCAATTCAACACTAATTACACATACAAATGCCACCTAAAAATACAAATTCAATTATCAATTCCATATCAAAATAATAGTATGTGAACCATAAACATTCTCAATGCCAAAACAAATATATTTTAGGGACCTAAGTTTATTTAATTTATGCATACTTTATGTTATATAATGGCAAACAAATAATATAATATGCACAACATATTACATTTTATTGATTATTTGTAGCGAAAAATTTGAGTCACACGATATAATAGATGTAATTGCAATATATAATTCAAATTAATCTTCATGAAGCTGCACCAATACAGCCAACACTGAATAAAATCCAGGTTACTGGTACAGAGTATACATATGTGTCATTATGCAGAGTCCACATATTGCTGACAACAGCAGTTGATAGTGGATAGTGGAAATCTGGGATTTCAACAAAATGTTTTAAATGTGTGACTGATAAGTATTCAATTTTATGATACGCTATATGTTAGTTCAGATGCAATACAATAGCCTTTCATGATACGGACACCTGATGTAAGTTGTTCCAAGTGTACGGAAATTGTTTGCAGGAAAAAAGTACATCTCTGGAACCATATTGGTGACTTCATTAACATACTGAAGGCGTTTATTGGCACCAACTACCAAGCTCTTCCTTTTGCGTTCCACAACAGTGGCGTGGCCGTAAGTACTTACACAGAACATTTATATACGTTTTAGTTGTACATTCAAGTGCACTTTACGATGTATGCATCAATGTTAATCCCAGGGGAGATGGCAGCCCAGGAAATTTTACAAGTTTGGAACAATTGTGTCTAATGCACTACCCTGAAAGGTCACCACATATTACTGGAGTAGGGCAAACATATAAATTATACTGTTTAATACCATATTTGTCTGAGGTCAGGTGACAATAACGTTACATAGGGAATATAAAACTACATAAACCTGCATCTTTTAGGTACCTCATTAACCAAGGGAAACATTTGTTAACATATTACAGAATGTAACATGTTTTTGTGGTAATAACTAAACATGCAGTATTTTAAAATCTTAGTTGAGCTCTCATTTCTTCCAATATATTCTGTTTTTTTAATGGAATAGTGATTGCTGTATTTGTTGTAGTTTGATTTGGTTGGCGTGTTCACCATCGCCACCCTCATAGACTGCTGTATTTGTTGTACTTTGGTTTGGTTGGCGTCATTGCCACCCTCACTGACTGCTGTATTTGCTGTAGTTTGGTTTGGTTTGGTTTGCGTCATCGCCTCCCTCACAGACTTCTCTATTTGTTGTAATTTGATTTGGTTGGTGTTTTCATTATCGCCACCCTCACTGACTGCTCTATTCAGGGCTGAGTCCAATTACACAAAATTATATCAATTACAATTACAATTACATTACATTACATTTTTTATTTCAATTACAATTACAGTCATAATTTTCCAAATCAATTACAATTACACTGTTTCAATTACAATTACATTATGCGGAAACAAATATATTCAGCATTTGTTAATTATGTATTTTTGCGCGTTTTGCTGAATTTCAATATTTTGTACACAATTGATAAACAAATATAACAGTAACGTTTGTACATTTTGTTGAATTATGACTTTGAATTACACTAAATAAAAAGATAAAACATATTTTTATTATATAAAAATACAATGCAATATCCAGACATAATCCTACAGGACATATTCCAATGCAGACATTTATCCGTGCGCATTTCTTAAATTTTTCTTTGGAAAATACTAATAATAGGGTATGATGTGTTTACTTTGAGGTTGTAGCTCATGCTCTAAGCTAACATTCTTAACTGGTCTGCACTTTGGCTTGTGTGAGTTGGGAATGGGAAGAGAGGCCATATAAATGGTCCTTGCCACTTGACCTGTCTCCAACCCACCACAACAAAAGGGGTGTAATTGGCTTGCTAACTCTGCAATGTTTCACTGAGCTGATATTTTCTGAAGCAATATCAGGCTACAGGTCTTTCCATGTTGTTTGAATACCAACTTAGCCTTTGTCTGACAATGTATGTGCATTGTTTATTGCTTCCTGGCTGTTACCAACTTACCGAAAAGGCTAATTGCTAAGGCTACCCACCACTAGCACCATTGACCAGTACCAGACAGTGAATACTTAGACTTAAATATAAATATATAAGCAGTCTTGATTATATTTTTATTGACAATTCGTTCAGGTAGTTTGTGATATGAAACGTACTGTAATTGATTGTAATTGGAATAAATTTTCAATTATACAAAATATAACAATTACAGCAACATTTTGAAACCATAATCAATTACAATTACACAATTTTGCTGTAATCAATTACAATTACATAATTGGACCCAGCCCTGGCTGTATTTGTTGTAGTTCGGTTTGGTTGGCGTGGTCCTCATCACCACCCTCACTGACTGCTGTATTTGTTGTAGTTTGCTTTGGTTGGCGTGGTCATCATCGCCACCATTACTGACTGCTGTATTTGTTGTAGTTTGGTTTGGATGGCGTGGTCATCATCGCCACTCTCACTGACTGTTGTATTTGTTGTAGTTTGGTTTGGTTGGTGTGGTCATAATCACCACCCTCACTGACTGCTGTATTTGTTGTAGTTTGCTTTGGTTGGCGTGGTCATCATCGCCACCATTACTGACTGCTGTATTTGTTGTAGTTTGGTTTGGATGGCGTGGTCATCATCGCCACTCTCACTGACTGTTGTATTTGTTGTAGTTTGGTTTGGTTGGTGTGGTCATAATCACCACCCTCACTGACTGCTGTATTTGTTGTAGTTTGCTTTGGTTGGCGTGGTCATCATCGCCACCCTCACTGACTGCTGTATTTGTTGTAGTTTGGTTTGGATGGTGTGGTCATCATCGCCACCATTACTGACTGCTGCATTTGTTGTAGTTTGCTTTGGTTGGCGTGGTCATAATCACCACCCTCACTGACTGCTGTATTTGTTGTAGTTTGGTTTGGATGGCGTGGTCATCATCGCCACCCTCACTGACTGCTGTATTTGTTGTAGTTTGGTTTGGTTGGCGTGGTCATCATCGCCACCCTCACTGACTGCTGTATTTGTTGTAGTTTGGTTTGGATGGCGTGGTCATCATCGCCACTCTCACTGACTGCTGTATTTGTTGTAGTTTGGTTTGGATGGCGTGGTCATCATCGCCACTCTCACTGACTGTTGTATTTGTTGTAGTTTGGTTTGGATGGTGTGGTCATAATCACCACCCTCACTGACTGTTGTATTTGTTGTAGTTTCGTTTGGATGGTGTGGTCATAATCGCCACCCTCACTGACTGCTGTATTTGTTGTAGTTTGGTTTGGATGGCGTGGTCATCATCGCCACTCTCACTGACTGTTGTATTTGTTGTAGTTTGGTTTGGATGGCGTGGTCATAATCACCACCCTCACTGACTGCTGTATTTGTTGTAGTTTGGTTTGGATGGCGTGGTCATCATCGCCACTCTCACTGACTGCTGTATTTGTTGTAGTTTGGTTTGGATGGCGTGGTCATCATCGCCACTCTCACTGACTGCTGTATTTGTTGTAGTTTGGTTTGGATGGTGTGGTCATCATCGCCACTCTCACTGACTGTTGTATTTGTTGTAGTTTGGTTTGGATGGCGTGGTCATCATCGCCACTCTCACTGACTGTTGTATTTGTTGTAGTTTGGTTTGGATGGCGTGGTCATAATCACCACCCTCACTGACTGCTGTATTTGTTGTAGTTTGGTTTGGATGGCGTGGTCATAATCACCAACCTCACTGACTGCTGTATTTGTTGTAGTTTGGTTTGGATGGTGTGGTCATAATCCCCACCCTCACTGACTGCTGTATTTGTTGTAGTTTGGTTTGGATGGTGTGGTCATAATCCCCACCCTCACTGACTGCTGTATTTGTTGTAGTTTGGTTTGGATGGCGTGGTCATCATCGCCACCATTACTGACTGCTGTATTTGTTGTAGTTTGGTTTGGATGGCGTGGTCATCATCGCCACCATTACTGACTGCTGTATTTGTTGTAGTTTGGTTTGGATGGCGTGGTCATCATCGCCACCATTACTGACTGCTGTATTTGTTGTAGTTTGGTTTGGATGGCGTGGTCATCATCACCACCCTCACTGACTGCTGTATTTGTTGTAGTTTGGTTTGGATGGCGTGGTCATAATCACCACCCTCACTGACTGCTGTATTTGTTGTAGTTTGGTTTGGATGGCGTGGTCATCATCGCCACCCTCACTGACTGCTGTATTTGTTGTAGTTTGGTTTGGTTGGCGTGGTCATCATCGCCACCCTCACTGACTGCTGTATTTGTTGTAGTTTGGTTTGGTTGGCGTGGTCATAATCGCCACCCTCACTGACTGCTGTATTTGTTGTAGTTTGGTTTGGATGGTGTGGTCATAATCACCACCCTCACTGACTGCTGTATTTGTTGTAGTTTGCTTTGGTTGGCGTGGTCATAATCGCCACCCTCACTGACTGCTGTATTTGTTGTAGTTTGGTTTGGTTGGCGTGGTCATCATCACCACCCTCACTGACTGCTGTATTTGTTGTAGTTCGGTTTGGTTGGCGTGGTCATCATCGCCACCCTCACTGACCACTGCATTCAACAACTGATCAAGTGCAAGGGATACCTAATCGACAACCTGTGTGAGGAGCAGAGGAAGCACCGCCACCTCCCAGAGGGGGAGGAGGAAGCCCTCCGACTTCGCCTTGCCCGTGACATTGGCTACGGTGACATAGGCCGGCTGGCTTTTGGTCCATGGTGTTACCATCTAATACAGGCTGCTGTCTGGTTCACGCAGTATATGACATGTATTTCTTATCTGATATTCATTGGGAATGCAATCTTTGAGATCTACCCCATGGTCCCCGCATTGATCCCCCTGCAAAATGGAACCTATTCGGTCAAAGCTGAATCAAGTGTGTCAAATATGAACTCTGGCATTGGAGTGCCAATGTTGAATGTGTACAGCGTGGAACACGTGCACCGTCGTTCACTGCCTGATGTTTCTCCAGACATCGCACACAGCATGTCTCCGGTTGCATACGCCGGAGATAGCTACTATTTTGACAGTTATTCAAACATATCGACCTTTGCGCCAATCATCAGCAATAACACATCGCCATCTACCATGGAACCAGCTAGTACAACGACAGCATCGTTAACGATGCCGACGACGGTGCCACATCCGAACACGACGGAGACAACACCACAACCGTGGCCTGAAGTGATGGTGACAACGGCACCTAGTCTAAAGTACATCGTTCTGTTTCCGGTAGCATTCTTCATCCTGACGTCTCTTCTGCGGAACCTCCGCTCCATTAGTCTCTTCTCAGGCATTGCCGCGGCCGCCCTCACCATAGGAGCGGGGGCAGTCTTTGTGTACCTCCTTGTTGGTGAGTCGGATCATGTGCTCATGGACGTACCTGCATTCATATAGCAGTAATGTTGGGAATCGGTTTGATTTTCATAATCGATCTTCAGTTTGGCCAAACCAACCAATGATCGATTAAATATAATCGGTTTGTCGGTGGCCATTGTCAGAATAAAACAAAGCAAATTTAAGCATTCCACTAGATAATTACTAACTGGTTGCATGTCTCTATGTCCATTATTATGCAATAGGGAAAATGTAGCCATACATATTAGCTGAAAAAGAAAGCTAAAATTAATCAAATATGTTGAAAACATTTAAATTTTATGATTTTTGTTGCCACAGGACAGACAGGCTCACATCGGCAACTTCCTGAATATTCACTTTAAAAGAGTCCACAAAGGCATTTTAACTGTCTGAACTAGTACAATAACCTGATTTGGTAACCCCGACTGGCAGCCAGTGGCAGGCAGTTTGCTGAAATATTGACATATATAAACTGGCATAAATTGGAATTAATTAAGTTGAAGGACCAAGCCATCCAAACTGAAAACTCTTGCTGATAACACATGTTTCAAATTGCGATTATCATTCACTTATTTAAAGAAGTTAATTAACATCATTTTAGGCATACAGGGCAATAACAGAGCTTTTATCGAAAATAATCAATCACACATATTGTGATCGATTAATTGATCAGAAGCATAAACCAACCAATCATTGACAAAACTATCAGTATTGTTGGTGAGCCTGTTGTCAGAGTTGTATATGTATTTGATCTTGACTATTGTTGTCAAGCCTATTAGCAACACTATTTATGCATGTGTCCAATCTTCCCCGCTCGCATACAGACACACACACACACCACACAGACACGCACGCAGTCACGCACACGCACACACACACGCACACACACACACACACCATGTTTTATTTTGTAGAAAAGTAACTGTTAATTTGTGTCATTCCAGACTTCCATGTAGGCCATGACTTTGTGTGGTACAAAGTGCTTGCTCTGCCCCTCTTCATTGGTCAGTTGACAAGTGCATATGAGGGCATCGGATGTGTACGTACTTATACAATTTACCCTGCTGGTCATTTTATCTTACCATTATGTTCTGGGGGACAAGAATAGAGTATTCTTGTATGCTTATCCTTGGTAATGAGGCTCTCTCTGTTTGTCAGCCAGCAGTGGCTGATGTAGCACGAAAGAACATTATCACAGACCCAATGGATTTGCATATTTCACATGATCGTAATGGTTAATGTTCACTGTTTAGATCTTCTCCAGGCATCTTGCCATACACATTCTAACCACTGCTAAACTACCAGGGTACACATATATATGGCAAAAGCTATGAAATATTAGAATTAGGCGTCCATTTTTGAATGGTTAAGATGCAGTTCCTCGAGGTCAGGGCCGGGTTGAACTGTTTGGATGTCTGTTGTTTAGAAGTACACATCCAACAATTAGTCCCTATGTTCTAAACTCCTTTGTGAAAAGCTGGCTACGAGCCTGCATGCATTTAATTATATAGTTGTTTATCATAGAGCACTACATTGTGTAAACCTCACTGATATAATTAATTATGAATGTGTTGTTATATATTTTAAGGACCTTGGAACAATTGAGAATATTTACATCTTTGATAGTAGACAAAGGCATCATTATCCAGATGTGAATGGTTTCATATCACTGTTAGTGGTGCCATCTGGTGGGTAAATATATGTTTGGTAAGCTTCATCAAAGTCAAAGGTTTTCGGGCTCACAATTATGTCACCTGTTTAACCAGCATGAAGAGAAATAATGAATTCATTCATAGGTTCAGGGGAATCTACAATTGATTGACATGTTAGGATGTTACTGTTTGACATGTTAGGATATGCCTGTGTGGTGCTGTTGATTGACATGCGCCTGTGTATTTGTGTTGATTGACATGTGCCTTTGTGTTGCTGTTGATTGACATGGGCCTGTGTGTTACTGTTGATTGACATGTGCCTGTGTGTTGCTCTTGATTGACATGTGCCTGTGTGTTGCTCTTGATTGACATGTGCCTGTGTGTTGCAGTTGATTGACAGGTGCCTGTATGTAGCAGTTTATTGACACATGCTGATATGTTGCAGTTGATTGACACGTGCTTGTATGTTGCAGTTGATTGACATGTACCTGTATGTGGCAGTTGATTGACACGTACCTGTATGTTGCAGTTGATTGACACGTGCCTGTATGTTGCAGTTGATTGACACGTGCCTGTGTGTTGCAGTTGATTCCAATAGAGTCAAGCATGGAGGGCAACCGCCACCTGTTCCCCTACTTCCTGCATGCCTGCGTCTACACTGTCTGTGTCATTCTCAGTGCCTTTGGGGTCATCGGCTACCTGCGATACGGGGAGAAAGTGCAGCAACTCATAGTGCTGTCCATCCCCCAACACAGCGCGTTCTCTCTCTTCATTGATGCCACTCTCATCATCAGCGTCCTCTTCACGTATCCACTGCAGTGTTACCCCGTCATTGATATCTCAGAGACCTATTTGTTTGGACCAGGTACGTGTGTGTGGTGAAGCACTGTTTGGTGGCCATGTCCTCATGAATCAGTGATGATGTTTTACATTCACCCTGGGCATATCCACACCAGCCCATGTGTCATAGTTACAAGCTAAAATATTGCAGTACAATTTCTGTCTCCTACCACCAGGCCAGTGAATGTCGAACAGGAACCAATTACACAGGGTCTATTAGGTAATGTTGAGCAATTGTCTTATGATATTTTTAACTGCAAGTGCACAAAATAGTTTATTAACAGAATACAATATTATACATAATATAATAAACTGCAAGTGCATTTCAATGAGATGTCATTTGATATATTGTTTTGCATACTTGGAAAGGTAGTTTTTGTCTGGCTCCACTAGTTTTATTTATCAACTGAGCATAGCATCATGTGATACATCATTAGTGTATAAGTCTTGCATCAGTCAGTTGCATTCAATATTTCTGCATTCACTTTCTTACTTAATTCTCTTCATGCCTACTGGCACATAAAACAGAAAAGAAACATTTTGTGGCCAGAACATTCAAAGTTTCTGTGTATATTACATGTAATTTTGTGGGACGCAGTACCACAGCGGTTAGAATGCCAGACTCACAGTTGACAGAACCCAGGTTCTAATCCTCTTGCTGCTTTTTCGAAACTAGCAGTTTCGCTCACCCCACGTTGCCACAGTTCACTCACTTGTATAACTGAGTACCTGGCTACAGACAGAGGTGGATATATTTTGAAACATTTTTGTTCCCCCTTGTCTATGACCATACCATGTCTCAGTAAAGCAACTGCCACAGTTTACCCAGTTGTATAAATGAGTACCTGGCTATAGACAGAGGTGGATATGTGAACAATAGTCTTTGCACAGTAATTGCAGCATGGCTGAATGCTTCCAAGAGAAGTCAAGATGGCATAGGAATGAACTGCCAGGGTGAAGTGTAAAGTACTTTGAGCAGTCCCAAGGACTGGATACTGCACTATGTAAGAATATACCATTAGTTTACCTTTTTGAAAGTCAGCCTGTATTTGTAGTGTTTATATTTTTGATTTTAGTTCTAATTAAGTTACAATTCCATTGGATTGCAGGCATGCTTTGTGGGCCACGGAGCAGCGAACGTCTCGAATATGACGAGATAAATGAGGAAGCCTCGATACAGATCTCTAGCTCAGGTCATTACGTGCAACGCCAGGACAGCTTTGAAGAGAGTCAGTCGGAGGTGGCAGTTGTCAACCCTGACATGGTAGGCAGACTTCTTTAGACAATAACAGGCGTGTAATACCTGGCAGTTTTTTTTTAATTAAGCATGATAACTATTGTGTTTTTATTAGTGAATTTACCTTAGTTATGAACAATGCCAAAGAGAATGTAGTTTAACAACATTAGAGGCTAGGCGATCAAGATGAGATTAAGTTTTTAAAATAGTGGTCATAAAATATTGATAGACATATTTTTTCTCACTTAATAAAGAAGATAGACGAACTAGAGGACACAAAGTAACATTAACAAAAGACAGTGTAGATTGGATATCAAAATGTGTTCATTATCACAAAGGACAATGAATTTAATTGAACAAATTATCTACTTATTATGGAAATGCTAGCAATGTGAATATGTTTAAAACAAAATTGGCAAATATATCTGAAGTGTGGGTTACCTGTGATTGTTGGACTCTCGATAAACTAATTGTTATCCTTTTCCATTTGCCTTCTGGGGTTTTGCTTTGGATGGCAATCTTGTTAAATTTATTGGTCATATTGGATAAATGCTTCAGTCAACTCCAGAGCTGGGATTGATTAAAAATTGTGATTATGATTACAGTTACTAAGAATTTTTAAAGGTTTCACTACTAAAATAATATTGTGATTACAGTTTCTGTGCAATTTGGATTCTTTGCCGGATTATTGCACATATTGAAAACTTGTTGCACACTTTAATAAAAAAACCTGTAATCACTGATCTGCTCAGGAGAAAATTTTTAATCACTACACGAATGCTCCCAAAAATAAGTTATGGGGAGCTATTTATCACTCAGGTGGCTTGAGTGTGACATATGTTTAGAACATACTAAAAAGTATATACATCGATGTACACTGTATATACTTTTACTTTTCAACTGATGTAATTGTTTCTTTTTCAGGTCCCTGGATGGAAACGGAATGTCTTTCGTTTGATGATAACTCTCTCGGTTGCTGGGTTTGCCATCATTCTCAGAGACAACTTTGCGTATCTGAATTCCTTCGTAGGTATGTTCCAGTTCATGCTATGTGGTCAACACAAACCCCATATGTTGATGGCAGTCACCATTGGAATGGTTAGGTCAGACTAGTTCAATACACTACATAGAAGAAGAGCAATCACATCTTTGTTTGGAAATAGTTTGACATATGCCTAAATACCATCTACTGTAGGTTGTTATAGAGCGTGTCTTATGCACTTGTCCGTTGTACACGGCCCTACAATGGGTTGCTATGACTTGCATATATGTGGTACAGAATACAGGGAAACCCTCGAATATATATTGCCAATCGTTATTCCATGTCCATAGTCACTTACAAATACATACTTTGGACTGTTTGGGGCCACAGTGATATCACCGCCTTACAACTAACCAGTGCAACTGTTTAGTACAAAAAACTTTAAAGCAATTCCTTACTCTTTTGTGACACTGCAAGCACTTGGTAGGATTTTTGCATTGTTCCATGGATATGTTTATATACTAAACAATAGCACCAGAGAATTTTAAGTAGTTGAATAAAACATTCACAATAAAACAAGTTATACGTACCTCCATGTTTTACTTAAATTATGCAGTAGCCTTAATGACAAGCCTAGAATGTATATTGTTTTTACCAATACCACAATGTGCACATGTTCTTAAGTGAAACAGAAGGTATGATTTTGGGGCTATGTACCTAAAAGAATAAAAACTAATACTTTGCAACTACAAATACAATCAAGAATATCATGCCAGTGGTTTACTCAGGAGTTGTTCTCAAAAGTGGGAGATTCTGGTCAAATCTCTGTTCTTATGGTGGCTGACATGTTGACCAGGGCATCCAATAAGCATGTATCAGTTCGTGGAAATCAGTGCAGCTAGACTTCCACTGTGACGCATTAAGTGTTTTCAACAAAAATCATTGGGCCGACAGATATACAGAGTAGCAATGCATACTCTCAATCAAGCGAGCTGCTAAGTCAGAAGTTTTAGTGAACAAAAGACAAAATATGTTGCATAAGTTGAATTGAGATGCAAACAGTTTGGCCATATTCTATTGGCATGCACATGACTAGGTGTGTACAAATAGATTTTCATTGGGTGAGCCAATATTGGGTGAGTACAAACACTCCTGACATAGGATTATCTAACAGTACAGTGCAGCCCATGAAATTAACATAGGTGTGCGTTCAATAAAGTTTGACTTGATATTCTTGATGACAGTTGCAGATGGTTATGTTCTAGTAATGTTTTTATATGTACATAGGCCCAAACCATGACTTTTGTTTTGTTTTACTGAGATACAGTGTGGTGATAGACAATATTCACAACTATCGGTTAAGACCAAAACTGCGGTTGCAGGTCATGATTGTGATATCATTGCGATATGTTTGTGACGTCACTGTCCTATGTTTGTGAAGCGTTGCAAATACATCAATGTGATATGTTTGTGATGTTGTTGCTATAGGTTTGTGATGTCACTGCAATGCCTGATACTGTTAAATAAAAAAATTGGTCATACAAATATTTTAGATTTTTTATTATAATTTCCAAAAGTGGTTGTTTTACTTAGGTAAATGCGTATGTAGTCAGTTTTATTATTAGAACATGGATGACACCTGTTGGCTAAGAATAAACCATGGTTGTGAGACATTAAAAATGAAGTGCTAATGCGCATATGTCATTAATATTGTCTATAGAGTGCATGATGTATCCAGGTGCTGTTGGAGCTTCCCTTCTCGCGTTCATCTTGCCGTGCATGGTCCACCTGAAGCTAAAGATGAATGAGCTGCCAAACACAGTCATCATCAAGGACATCGTCATCATCTGCTGCAGCATCTTTGCCAGCATCCTCACAATTGCCATAATTTTCCAGAAGATAGTCACTGGTCAGATCCATGAATGAGTCTGACCACTGTTCTCTTTGAAGTGAGACATTAGTTGTAGACAATAATGCAGACCTGTTTTTAAGTTTTTATGGTAATGATAATGAATAAATCAATATCCATTAATTCAAAGCCCTTTGAAATTCATTTTGAAATCAATTTTAATATTTACAAAACTGTACATGTAATGTAGTATGAGTGTCCTAGACAAGTGAGGTTCTAGATGTGATAAAAAATGTTAGCTTTTTCACACATTGTTATTCCAAGTCTGCAGAAAATTTATTTGTTGATGATAAGGTGTTATGGAACTCCTGTTTTGGCACCTCTGTATTATAACTAACTTCAATAGTTATTTGTTGCCTGTCTCACATTTTTTTCTTTTGACTGTATGCTTTATATTGCCACATTTCTAAGCCCCGTCATTGGAAGAACTTTACATTGCACAAAATTGGCTTTTGCTTATCGCATAATATGCTAACCACGCTTATATTGACAATATATACAGTTCATCGGAACTATATATTTTAATTGCCGGTATTACACCAGTTATTAGACACATGATTTATTATTTTTATTTTGCAATACTGCCTTTGTAATAGATAACTACTTATGACAAGACGACTTCGAGGCAGCAGTTTTTGCTTTCATTCTTATTTTCATCTCAAGAGCTAAAATTTTACTGTTGCTGCTTTTCATATTGGGATATTTTTATATTTTTCAAACAGTTGTTTTATATCTAAATCAACGTGGTACTTGTAGCCACTACATAATCTGAACAAGAAAATAGATTGTAGAGCAGTACCTTTTCTTTGGACAAAGTTGCTAATAATCGCTACTGTTTTGTGTCCACAATGATTTATATATACATATATATTTTATGTGCAAGTTTAGTATATATTTCTACCTGGCTAATCAGTTTATGGATGAGGTTAACAGCTATGATGTATTCTTAATATAACAGTTATTGCACATTGTGAAACAAATTTCACTTGCACATGGTCTCTGCATATGCAGGAGTCAGGAGAGAAAGGCAGCCTGTATTTATTGCTTTCATCTGTTGGCATTGTCTATGAGATATGGGATCAACATGGGTAGGAAGTAATTACCTGTATGTTTAATCTGTAAGGGCATCAATGATGTTTGGGATTTCTGCCCTGTAATTGCACAATCTAATGTATACACTCAGGTAAAACAGTAAAATTAGAATTATACTAAGATAAATACATGCACTGGTATTTTAATGTTGAAAATAAACTCTAGTTTTCAGTAGCCAAGTTTCTAAATACAGCTTAGCTTGTATTGTTTTTACGAGTAACTAAACCTATCCACTCTGGCATTCCCATGATGTTTCCAATGTTTGAAGAATCTAGTTCAGTTCAGACCACGAGTTAAATCTGTCTTGCTGATCCTTGTGGATATAATCACAGGTGTATCTAATAATCAGTTGTTACAATTGTGGTTATTTGGGTAATCTCTCACACAAACATTTTACTGCAATATGTTGATTACTTAAAGATGGCAGCAGTAATGTTTTTTATATTATCTATGATTATATTATCTATGATTATGCTAGCAAAATAACAAATGGTGAATATGATTGTTGGCCTGGATATTCAAGTGATACTGTTCATGCTTTGTGTTCTGTGATTGCTACAAATGGTGGATATTCAAGTGATACTGTTCATGCTTTGTGTTCTGTGATTGCTACAAATGGTGGATATTCAAGTGATACTGTTCATGCTTTGTGTTCTGTGATTGCTACAAATGGTGGATATTCAAGTGATACTGTTCATGCTTTGTGTTCTGTGATTGCTACAAATGGTGGATATTCAAGTGATACTGTTCATGCTTTGTGTTCTGTGATTGCTACAAATGGTGGATATTCAAGTGATACTGTTCATGCTTTGTGTTCTGTGATTGCTACAAATGGTGGATATTCAAGTGATACTGTTCATGCTTTGTGTTCTGTGATTGCTACAAATGGTGGATATTCAAGTGATACTGTTCATGCTTTGTGTTCTGTGATTGCTACAAATGGTGGATATTCAAGTGATACTGTTCATGCTTTGTGTTCTGTGATTGCTACAAATGCAGTTATTGAGAGAGCTGTTTGCACAAACTTCATAAGCAGAGAGGTAACTATGAGTAACATTTCCCACAAGCTACTTTGATGGTTTGTTAAGTATCGAGCTAAAAAATATGTGGCGTTTGCGATGCCTTTTTCCAGAGAGTTGATGTGTTTATTTCATTTAAGTGTTTGTGATTTTATTACACATTTTAATATTTGTGACTAACTATATGTGTGTAGCATATATAGTTAGCGCTTGTGTGTTGTTGCCATGTTTTAACTACACAACATATTAACTGTGAAATCAGTAATATATCAGTTGGATGAGAAGGCAAAAATATATGTTTTGTTTATGCACATCCTTTTATTTTATAATTACCAAGTTTGTTTTTCCCAAGGAAAAGGGGTGGAAAAAACAGGGAGCACAACAATTTGCCACAACATGGTGTCTAACCCCCCCGCTCCACACATAAAATCTAAGTGTTATGTATTTAGACAAAGTAATACACTGTCATGATCTGAATTACAGCACCCGTCTATCCATGTTATATATATATATATATATATATATATATATATATATATGAAACCTGACACTTGGATAAAGCCATGTATAGCTCCATATATTCCTGCCTGGGGAAACATTGTCTAACATGCTAAAGTGATAATCTGACGCACACTGTCACGACAGCAAAATATACTAACTGAAATCTAACTTATAAGAGTAAACATGTTGCATCTTTAAAAGGCAGCACCATACAGGCCTTTGTTATCATTTGATTTTGTTCTATCATGTCTTTTATGTGCTTTCTTGCCCTGTATGAATATGTATGAATATTTTGTAGAATTGCCTGATTTAACAGCTTTCGCATTTGTTTTTCAGTGTATCAGAACACTGCAATGAAAAGAAAATGTTTTACAGTTTATTAATGTATAACAGATATACTCTTATATATCCACATATGCTTACATACATGCATGTTGCAAGCTTGTACAGTTGAGATACTTTATATGCAAACTATAAGTAACTTGGGCAGTAGTATAAAAATCATACAAACATTTTAGGATTCAGCATTATATGTGAAATAATTGTTCATGTTTGCATATGTGAAAATTATATCAGTGCAAAATGTTGAAAATATTATTGCTGCTAACTCTGGCGAAAGTTGTCTGAAAGATCGGAAATCTACCCTCTAGTAAAGCATGTTATAACATTATCCAAAAAAGGAAGATGCACATAACTAATCAAATGTGATAATGGCATGACAGGCATGACAGGCACACTCTTAATCTTAATTTGCACAAGTGTTTGACAGTTTGTATAGTTGACATTGCTGTTTGTGTTTGTTGTCTCTGGTTTAGATAACAGAAACCATGTGTCCTACAACTGTCATACAACTGTTGAATCATGAAAGGCTGTTTTAGTTCTTTTATTTGCTCTTTTATTTGGTATGCAATGCATAGGAATACTGTTAATAAACATTGATGAACATGAGTCATGAGTCAGATTCTGTGGATTAGTGGATTCATAATCATCATGTTATGTTTTAGAAAGCTTTCGAAAAAGCATTCCCAAATCTGATAATGATGCATATGAAAGAGAAAGACTATAGATTAAACATATGACAGAGAAAGACTATAGATTAAACATAATTATGACAGAGAAAGACTATAGATTAAACACGACAGAGAAAGACTATAGATTAAATACAGGTGTCAAGGCTGTCCATCTTGCTTTTGCTAAATATATCATGATTGTTCTTCACAAACCGATATTTTATGAAACTGTAATTTATTGGATTGTGTAGAAATTAGCTACTGATGCAAGAATTATGTTTACTTTATATTTGTTATGTGGTTGAGTAAACATGTCTCTCTATTAAGTGTGCTGAATTGGAATACAACTCGAAATCACCCTCACTGTACACATGAGGTTAGGGGAACAATGTGCATAGAGAGCTCCTTGACCATATTGTGCCCGTCGCCTGGTTGGCATAACCACTATTATATGCAATGAAATGGTGGTATTACCGCTAGCTTGCGAGGAGGCACCGTTAAACTTTGGTGGGAAGCATGAAATGCAATTTGTGTGCACTGAAAATAATGTAAACACTGGTATGTATAAACCAACTGAGTTTGTTCTGGTATGTGCATATTAGATTTAAAGTGTAGACGCTGGGTTTGTTCAAAATGGTGAAAAACCCGAGGCCATCTTATGCTGCCAAAGCGGACTCATAAGCTTTTGCCAACAGGAGGCTGCTTTGCTCTTGGTATAGCCTACACATAATGTCATGTAAACATAGGTTATGCATTACTGAGTTATAATATATATATATATATATATATATATATATATATATATATATATATATATATATATATATATATATATATATATATATATATATATATATTAATTAAATTAATTAAAATCAAGCAAAACATGGATAGTACACCATACCAAATCAGTACTGCTATGAACAGTTTTCAAGAGTAAGAAAGAGGAAGAATGGATAACAATGTCGACAGTCTATGACGTAGGCACACCAAGACCGAGTGTGGAAAGTTTGCAAAATGTTTGATGATGGCTGAACAGTAAAAGTGGATGTGAAGGGCCCACTTAGCACACACATTTTTAAAGACATAACATTGGGTGATGTTTCGAAATATACATTAGATATAATAATTTAGATAATGTGGAGCAATTTAACATATGCATTTACGAAGTTAAATAAGTGGAGAAGATGATTCCATTGGGAAAAATGCTTAATAAAAATATCAACTGTATGCTAAATCTTGCTTAAGGAGCACGCTTTGCGCATTGTTCCCCTACGTATAACATCTCTCTTCGCATTTTTTCGTATGAGAACCACATTTTCAAAATGTCATTGGAATTTCAATCTTTTATGAACATGTTGGTCCAGCCAATTTCCAGAAACTAACCTGAGCAATATCAGTCAGTCCAACATTTACCGTTTGCTGGTTCTCACGGAAACAGCTTTCTAACGATGTCCTTAGGTTTGTACATAAAGGTAATCTCCCCCCTGGTCACTTGCGGTTGGGAACCACATCACTTAGTCTGTTCAGCCCTCTCGACAAGCCATCTCCATCAATTGTGATATTCTAAAATTCTCTCCCATTCTCGGCTGTTCGCCTCTGCCATTTCGAAACCTCTCTAAACACTGTCCCTCCGTCTGAATTTCAGACTTTCTTTTCTCCTTCTACCGCCCTCTTCTGTGTCCATGTTCTCTTTGTCAATCTCTCCTCACTCATTCTCTATGTGTTTTGTCCATCTCAGTCTGTTCCCCACTACCTTCATCCTCCCCACTACTTTCATCCTCCCCACTACCTTCATCCTCCCCACTACCTTCATCCTCTCCACTACCTTCATCCTCCCCACTACCTTCATCCTCTCCACTACCTTCATCCTCCCCACTACCTTCATCCTCCCCACTACCTTCATCCTCCCCACTATTTTCATCCTCCCCACTACTTTCATCCTCCCCACTACCTTCATCCTCCCCACTACCTTCATCTTCATCCTCCCCACTACTTTCATCCTTCCCACTAATTTCATCCTCCCCACTACCTTCATCCTCCCCACTACCTTCATCCTCCCCACTACCTTCACCCTCCCCACTACCTTCATCCTCCCCACTACAGTCTGTATCTTGAATAGTGCCTAGCACACGTTCCCAACATGTGTCGCTGCCCCCCCCCCCATCATAGTTGGATAGGGACACTGACTTATCGCTGACATGACATGTTGATCACATAACGACAGTTCCACATAACACTTGTTTTTAAAATGCTTGTTTTATCAAACCGCGATTCTTTGAAGTTTTGCTGTGCATTATATACAGGCGTGGCATGAATTGCCACGTAATAAACAAGGTGTTATTTTGACATTTGTAGTACTATTTATTATTATTATTATTTCAGTTTTTGTTACTCTTGTCAGGATTTATTTATTTCAGTGCCATGTTTGTCTGTTATTTTTAATATGGACAACAATGCGCTTTCACTTTTGTGTCATCCTGATATTTACTGTACTTTGCATTCATATTTGATGTATGCACAAGTTCCAGTTTTATACTGACTAAAATTAATCATATACAATGGGTGTCGCCACCTATCGAACGGCGCCTCTGCGTTATAAATAACCTGCATATATATTAGGCCTCAGACAAAGCCACCAGTCGCAGCTGGTAGCTTCAGTTTTGTGCCGTGTAAAAACAGTTTCGTGGGATTGGCCATGTGCTGCTCCAGGGAGACGTCGCATGTTGTCTGTCTACCGCGTGAACGAAAGGCAGCGCAAAAGTCAACGCTAGCTCGGGGCTGTTTGTAAATATCAGCGTCCCCACAGCCGCGATCACGCAGGACAGCACTGAGTTCGCAGACAGACGACACGCAGGTGGCTCGTCTTTCAACACCGTTTAATGGCCCTTTGTTTTCAACTACATGTCAGACTTGTTGGCAAGTCAATTCTCAGTTCAGTGACCTGCAAGTGAAGTAAAGTATCGAGTTATCTCTCTGAATTCCAAGTCAAGTCGCAAGTCATGAAAATGGGCGATTCGACTAGGGTAACCTGGGGCAGCGTGGCCCCCCAAGGAAAACTTTCAAATTGTGCATCATTAAACTACTTTAGCATGGCTTTAATGTGTTCACATTATAGACAGATATGTGTGTTACCCATTAGACAACTATTTTCAATAAATAAACAAACTAGCTAAGTTGCATTTGAAAAATAGCAAGAGTACCCAAAAAAGGCGTCTTGCTCTATCCCTGGGGCAAAACTGTCCTATGCCTGAGGCAAGACGCTCCATAGCCCCCTCCCCGTGAATTATTGCCTGAAATTGAAATGTGTGTGTGTGTGTGTGTGTGTGTGCGTGCGTGCGTGCGTGCGTGCGTGCGTGCGTGTGTGTGTATACAAATATATATATATATATATATATATATATATATATATATATATATATATATATATATATATATATATATGTGTGTGTGTGTGTGTGTGTATACAAATGGTGTGATAGTAATATATCAGGTCATTGTGGTTGTTAAATTAAATTGGGAGTTAACATATAATACATACCGTGCAATCCATGCATAATATAATAATAATAATATATATGTTTTTTTTCAGACAATCAATCAGTATATCCATATAAAATAATAAATACATAGATTAAACATTGTATGTTTAAAAATTATACAAAGCTAAGACCCATTGATGCCGCAATTTCGACGTTCAGTACACGTCGGTAATTGCAATGTTCTGTATAATGAGATTAAGTGAATTGTCAATCCTAGTCGTTAAGCTAAATATAGCCTTTCTGATGACACATTTACATGAGTTGACATTAGCCGTAGCGAGCATATGGCTAGTGCTACATCTCACAGGCAGTCTGTTCAACATATGGCTAGTGCTACATCTCATTGGCAGTCTGTTCAACATATGGCTAGCGCTACATCTCATTTGCAGTCTGTTCAACATATGGCTAGCGCTACATCTCATTGGCAGTCTGTTCAACATATGGCTAGTGCTACATCTCACAGGCAGTCTGTTCAACATATGGCTAGTGCTACATCTCACAGGCAGTCTGTTCAACATATGGCTAGTGCTACATCTCATTGGCAGTCTGTTCAACATATGGCTAGCGCTACATCTCATTGGCAGTCTGTTCAACATATGGCTAGTGCTACATCTTATTGGCAGTCTGTTCAACATATGGCTAGTGCTACATCTCACAGGCAGTCTGTTCAACATATGGCTAGTGCTACATCTTATTGGCAGTCTGTTCAATATCCTGTAGGAGTTATTAGCAACAACAAATTGCTGAAAATGTGCTTTTCTACGATTTACCCATAAAGCACACATGTAAATATTACTGAAATATGCAGTAAATAGCTTGTTTTTTATAGCAGTAGAACAAAAGGGAAATTGTTGACGCAATATGTTACTCTTAGCACACAGAAGTCTCACTTTGGCTTGAATGTCAGCCTCGTCCGATAAGTCGTTACAAATGACATGTCCAAGATATTTATATGAGAAGTTTAACTTCTTTCCTCCTAAGGTCATTTCCCTGGCAATATTTGCATTTCTAGAGTCAAAGTACATGACCAAGGATTTACCAGCATTATACTGACCGTCACGCACACATCCGTATGTGTAACATATGTCAAGTAATGTGTGTAGTCCTTTGGCAGAAGGAGCAAACAGAAGTAAATCATCTGTGTGTATCAGGTGATTAACCACCGCTGTACCAAGACTACAACCAATGGGTTGTTTGTGCAGTTGTACACGTCCATATAAATGTTTCAAACGTAAAGGAGATAACTTCCCAGCTTGCTTAACACCGTTGGCCACCGAGAGAAGAAGTCCGAGCAGGTTGATCCACATCGGACACATTTGCATTGGATATGGAACTCGTTGCCAGGGTTTTTTATAGGCCTTTCACACGGGCAATTTGTCCGTGTGAAAATCCTCCATGCCCGTGTGAAATTCAAAAGTAAATAAAATATATTGTGTTATGTATAAATGCGCGGTAATGCGCCTAATAAAAGTAAAAGCATGTTTGCCCGTGGCCGTGTCACATGTTGCACTGCCCGTGTGAGCTAAACCTTAAAAAACCCTGCTCATTGCCGAGTACTCTTGAAATATGTTCCAGTCCGTCGTTTTGTTCTAGTTTTGTTAACAGCTTATGTCGATTGACTCGATCAGATGCTTTTGAAGCATCAAGAAAGGCGACATGCCGAGCAGAACCGTGTTTAGTGTAAAACTTTAGTAGTTCCTTAAATGCAAACACACATAATTCCGTTCCATGTTTGGGCTTAAACCCAAAATGATGTGGCGTAGTTTGCAAGTACGTATCCATTCTGTTGAATAACACAGCGTCTAGTATCTTGGAACATATGTGCGAGAGGCATATTGGCCTGTAACTGCCCTTTTCGTTTATACGTCTATTCTTATCTTTGATAATCGGCACAATAACAAGCTATGCGATTGGTTTGGTATATAACCATGCACTAAAATAGAGGACACAATAATAGATAACAGTGCAAGTTGTGAATCAGCGAACTTGATATGTTCTGCAGTAAGTCCATACAAACGTGATGACGTATTGCATGACAATTCACTAATAATATTCATCAATTCACCTGCGTCAATAGTCATTCCAGTGTTGTAAGTAACGCAACCAAAGTGAACTTTATCACCACGGCTGTCTTTCACACTGTTAAACATATTTTCATTGTGGTACTTCCACATTGACCCAATGTTTACATTGCGGTGGACACCTTCAATGTTCGTGGAAAGTTTCGTGGGAAGATAGAAGTTAGCTGAATTTTGCACCAGGTCTGGTTACGTTCAGAGTTATATATTTTGCGTACGTGATGGGGGCCGTCTTACCATCAGGGGGCGTGTTGCCCCAGGTCACCATACGACTCGAATCACCCCATACGACTCAAGTCAACAAGTCGGCTACACGTCTGGAGCATTTCATATAATCTGCTGTATTAGCATCCTACTCACGATGAGTTGATTGTTGAAGCATCGTGGTTGCATTTCGTTTTCATTTGGAGAAATGTGGGTATGTTTAGTCCTGTTTTCTACGGTTCTTATATATCCACGCCATCCAGTGGTTGGCTGTCAAAATGCGATAACCTAAGACATAAACCTAATTCGAATGTTCCATTTTATGTCCATTCATTTGTGTTTTTCTTTCGTGTCTAACGTCATTGTTTCTGTGTTTGAACACAATAATACCTTTGCAATCTCCGTGCAAGCGTAATTCGTTGTTGCAGTATATATATATATATATATATATATATATATATATATATATATATATATATATATATATATATATATATATATATATATATGGATAGACGGGTGCTGTAATTCAGATCATGACAGTGTATTATATATATATTAGATTTTATATTAGATACCATATATATATATATATATATATATATATATATATATATATATATATATATATATATATATATATATATATACATATATACATATATATATATATATATACATATATATATATATATATATATATATATATATATATACATACATATATATATATATATATATATATATATATATATATATATATATATATATATATATATATATATATATATATATATATATATATATATATATATATATATATATATATATATATATATGTAAATGGATTTAATTTCATTGTCAGTAAATTGATCATCTTCTCCAAATGAATTTTATTGTGCTAAGTAGTACCTATGTGATTTATGTGGCAACATTTGAGTGCAGGTGCAGGCGTCCACCGCTACAGGGCACGACGGACCGTGCACGGCCACTGCCAGAGGGCCGGACTGCAGTCCTGTTTGGCGTAGCCAGAGGGCTATTCGTGCAAATGCGTGATCAATTTTCTTTCGTCCTACTTTTGTGTTATCAACCGAAGTTGTCTTAATTGTTTTTCTTGGTCTACTACCAATTTGCAGCCATTCAATATACTGTTGTTTTACTCCGCCTCCAATTACAACACTATTTTAATATAATGTGCTATTTAATCTCTAGCAGCGTTACAGGTTGTACATCGGTCGGTCGAGATATATCAAGATTGAACAATATTATCATACAAAACAACAAACTCTGTGTGGCTAGTGGACATTCATGCATGCATACGTGTATGTAGTATGTATGTATGTATGTATGTATGTATATGTATGTATGTGTGTGTATGTGCGTGCATGCATGTAGACATGCATGTATGTATACACTCAATTACTCGAAACATTTATTAGAGACCACATTGTGGAATTCCTTGTAAAACATAAATTAATTTTGGTTCCTAAAAGCAAGGTCATGTCTAACCAATCTCTTATGTTTTTTGGAAGAAATTACAAAGTGGGTAGATGACGGGTCACCAGTGGATGTTGTCTACTTAGATTTTCAGAACACTTTCGATAAAGTGCCACATCAAAGATTGTTACTTAAACTAAAAGCCCATGGCATAGGTAATGATGTAATATACTGGATAGAAAAGTGGCTTATACACAGAAAACAGAGAGTAATAATAGATGGTGAGATTTCAAACTGGAAATCTGTTTTGAGTGGGGTACAACAGGGATCTGTATTAGGCCCTATACTGTCTTAATACATATAAATGATTTGGAAGATGACATATCTAGCAAAGCACTGAAATTTGCAGATGACATAAAAGTATTCAGAAGGGTTACTAATGATACAGATAAAGAAAGTTTACAGAATGATCTAGATAATTTAGTTAAATGGCCAGAAAAATAGCAAATGTTATTCAATTTTGGGAAGTGTAAATGTATACACATAGGACATGGAAACATGGACGAAGAATATAAAATGGAGGATGCTGTACTAGGTAGAACCACAAAAGAAAAGGACTTAGGAGTAACATTTAGTGCTGACTTGAAAGTTTCAGAGCAATGTGGGATTGCTGCTTCGAAAGTAAATCAAATTCTACGGCTAATTAGGAGAACTATCATAAATAAGAACAAATAAACGATTCCAAAATTGAGAGACCTTAGTTAAGAAAGTCGCTTATTAGAATGTGGTTTGACCACACTAGAGACCAGGAGACTAAGAGGAGACCAAATAGAAGTGTTTAAAATAGTGAATTGTGATGAGGATGTTGATAGGAATATGTTCTTCAAACTTAAAGAAGGCAGTAGAACCAGAGGACACAAAGCAGCATTAGTTAAGGAGCAGTGTAGGTTGGACATGAGAAAGTACTCTTTCTCACAGAGGGTGATAAATGAATGGAACAAACTGCCAAATGATTGTGTTAATGCTAGTAGTGTGAATATGTTTAAAAATATAATTGACAAATATTTGATAAGGGCGGGCTACACATAGATGAGATTATTGTTGGACTCTCGATAAGCCAATGGCTTCCTTGTCCACTTGGGATGGCAATCTTGTTAAATCTTGTTAAACATCTACACATTACTGGGTATGCAAGTGTGCGCGGATAAACGGAATAACTTAAAAGAATACTGTATTGTCCATATATTATACATCCTCATAAACTGCATCTATTTTCTAGGAACTTTACGCCACTGTAACTAATCCTTATTGAATGAAAACGCATGCCTTTAAATATACATTTTATTTGAACGTCGAGCGAATTTAAGAAGACCCGCGGTGAATACACGACCGCTGAAAGTCTCCGGTTTCCGAATACACCGGTCGTTTCTGATTCCAGATTTACACGCTCTCCAGTTACCTGACGAACCACTGCAAACAAAGCCCGACGGAATATTGATAATGTATCTTCCTGGGCGTGAGGTGAACGTGAACCATCTACTGTGAAAAACACCTACGTTTTAATAATGTGTTGTTGTTATCACTCGTAATCGTACGATATCCTCCTGTCTAGGGCACGTCCCTGCGAATCCAGGTTTGGGCAATAGGCTACTAATTGACTTTGACCCAGCGTTATTTTCTTAGCCAATGTAATCATCACTCCCAGTTGGGATTACACGTTCACGTATCCCTCCATGGGTACTACAATAACTCAACACTATAATCGGTTGACATTTTGCTACGAACGTGAAAGGTTGTGCTTTGCGTTAGTCGTCTGAGTTATTTTGTTATTTCATCCAATGAAATGAAGACGATCAGTGCAAATCCTTTCAAGAACTAACTGCCAAACCGTCACGCATAGGTTTATTTCACGTAATCATCATCTAACTTGCGTCACACGGTCACGGAAACTATCTGCAATGAAATGAGCAATACTGTTGTGGCAGACATAACCCACGCTACTCGAAATAATCCAGTGACCGGAATGTATAGAATGTATTGATTTATTTGTGTAAGGACATTGATGC
>BSQZ01000070.1:2749616-2799616 GCA_033239005.1 Lamellibrachia satsuma | reverse complement strand
TCCACGTGCTACTGAACCAGTCTGTACTGTGGGTGCTGCTGTCACTGACCATGGTCAAGACGATCGTACTCCACGTGTTACTGAACCAGTCTGTACTGTGGGTGCTGCAGTCACTGACCATGGCCAAGATGATCGTACTCCACGTGCTACTGAACCAGTCTGTACTGTGAGTGGTGCTGTCACTGACCATGGCCAAGACGATCATTACTCCACGTGCTGCTGACTGAACCAGTCTGTACTGTGGGTGCTTCACTCATTGACCATGGCCAAGACGATCGTACTCCACGTGCTACTGAACCAGTCTGTACTGTGGGTGCTGCTGTCACTGACCATGGTCAAGACGATCGTACTCCACGTGTTACTGAACCAGTCTGTACTGTGGGTGCTGCAGTCACTGACCATGGCCAAGATGATCGTACTCCACGTGCTACTGAACCAGTCTGTACTGTGGGTGCTGCTGTCACTGACCATGGTCAAGACGATCGTACTCCACGTGCTACTGAACCAGTCTGTACTGTGGGTGCTGCAGTCACTGACCATGGCCAAGACGATCGTACTCCACGTGCTACTGAACCAGTCTGTACTGTGGGTGCTGCAGTCACTGACCATGGCCAAGACGATCGTACTCCACGTGCTACTGAACCAGTCTGTACTGTGGGTGCTGCAGTCACTGACCATGGTCAAGATGATCGTACTCCACGTGCTACTGAACCAGTCTGAACTGTGAGTGGTGCTGTCACTGACCATGGCCAAGATGATCGTACTCCACGTGCTACTGAACCAGTCTGTACTGCAGGTGCTGCAGTCACTGACCATGACCAAGATGATCGTACTCCACGTGCTACTGAACCAGTCTGTACTGTGAGTGCTGCAGTCACTGACCATGGCCAAGATGATCGTACTCCACGTGCTACTGAACCAGTCTGTACTGTGAGTGCTGCAGTCACTGACCATGGTCAAGATGATCGTACTCCACTTGCTACTGAACCAGTCTGTACTGTGGGTGCTGCAGTCACTGACCATGGCCAAGATGGTCGTACTCCACGTGCTACTGAACCAGTCTGTACTGTGAGTGCTGCAGTCACTGACCATGGCCAAGATGGTCGTACTCCACGTGCTACTGAACCAGTCTGTACTGTGAGTGCTGCAGTCACTGACCATGGCCAAGATGGTCGTACTCCACGTGCTACTGAACCAGTCTGTACTGCGAGTGCTGCTGTCACTGACCATGGCCAAGATGGTCGTACTCCACGTGCTACTGAACCAGTCTGTACTGTGGGTGCTGCAGTCACTGACCATGGCCAAGATGGTCGTACTCCACGTGCTACTGAACCAATCTGTACTGTGAGTGCTGCAGTCACTGACCATGGCCAAGATGATCGTACTCCACGGGCTACTGAACCAGTCTGTACTGTGGGTGCTTCACTCACTAACCATGGTCAAGGCTACTGGACCAATCTGTACTGCGGGTGCTGCAGTCACTGACCATGGTCAAGATGATCGTACTCCACGTGCTACTGGACCAATCAGTACTGTGGGTGCTGCAGTCATAGACCATGGCCAAGATGATCGTACACCACGTGCTACTGAACCAATCTGTACTGCGGGTGCTGCAGTCATAGACCATGGCCAAGATGATCGTACTCCACGTGCTACTGAACCAATCTGTACTGCGGGTGCTGCAGTCACTGACCATGGTCAAGATGATCGTACTCCACGTGCTACTGAACCAGTCTGTACTGCGGGTGCTGCTGTAACTGACCATGGCCAAGATGATCGTACTCCACGTGCTACTGAACCAGTCTGTACTGCGAGTGCTGCTGTCACTGACCATGGCCAAGATGATCGTACTCCACGTGCTACTGAACCAGTCTGTACTGTGGGTGCTGCAGTCACTGACCATGGCCAAGACGATCGTACTCCACGTGCTACTGAACCAGTCTGTACTGTGGGTGCTGCTGTCACTGACCATGGTCAAGACGATCGTACTCCACGTGCTACTGAACCAGTCTGTACTGTGGGTGCTTCACTCATTGACCATGGCCAAGACGATCGTACTCCACGTGCTACTGAACCAGTCTGTACTGTGGGTGCTGCTGTCACTGACCATGGTCAAGACGATCGTACTCCACGTGTTACTGAACCAGTCTGTACTGTGGGTGCTGCAGTCACTGACCATGGCCAAGATGATCGTACTCCACGTGCTACTGAACCAGTCTGTACTGTGAGTGGTGCTGTCACTGACCATGGCCAAGACGATCGTACTCCACGTGCTACTGAACCAGTCTGTACTGTGGGTGCTTCACTCATTGACCATGGCCAAGACGATCGTACTCCACGTGCTACTGAACCAGTCTGTACTGTGGGTGCTGCTGTCACTGACCATGGTCAAGACGATCGTACTCCACGTGTTACTGAACCAGTCTGTACTGTGGGTGCTGCAGTCACTGACCATGGCCAAGATGATCGTACTCCACGTGCTACTGAACCAGTCTGTACTGTGGGTGCTGCTGTCACTGACCATGGTCAAGACGATCGTACTCCACGTGTTACTGAACCAGTCTGTACTGTGGGTGCTGCAGTCACTGACCATGGCCAAGACGATCGTACTCCACGTGCTACTGAACCAGCCTGTACTGTGGGTGCTGCAGTCACTGACCATGGTCAAGACGATCGTACTCCACGTGCTACTGAACCAGTCTGTACTGTGGGTGCTGCAGTCACTGACCATGGCCAAGACGATCGTACTCCACGTGCTACTGAACCAGTCTGTACTGTGGGTGCTGCAGTCACTGACCATGGTCAAGATGATCGTACTCCACGTGCTACTGAACCAGTCTGTACTGTGGGTGCTGCAGTCACTGACCATGGCCAAGATGATCGTACTCCACGTGCTACTGAACCAGTCTGAACTGTGAGTGGTGCTGTCACTGACCATGGCCAAGATGATCGTACTCCACGTGCTACTGAACCAGTCTGTACTGCGGGTGCTGCAGTCACTGACCATGGCCAAGATGATCGTACTCCACGTGCTACTGAACCAGTCTGTACTGTGGGTGCTGCAGTCACTGACCATGGTCAAGATGATCGTACTCCACTTGCTACTGAACCAATCTGTACTGTGGGTGCTGCAGTCACTGACCATGGTCAAGATGATCGTACTCCACTTGCTACTGAACCAGTCTGTACTGTGAGTGCTGCAGTCACTGACCATGGCCAAGATGGTCGTACTCTACGTGCTACTGAACCAGTCTGTACTGCGAGTGCTGCTGTCACTGACCATGGCCAAGATGGTCGTACTCCACGTGCTACTGAACCAGTCTGTACTGTGGGTGCTGCAGTCACTGACCATGGCCAAGATGGTCGTACTCCACGTGCTACTGAACCAATCTGTACTGTGAGTGCTGCAGTCACTGACCATGGCCAAGATGATCGTACTCCACGGGCTACTGAACCAGTCTGTACTGTGGGTGCTTCACTCACTGACCATGGTCAAGATGATCGTACTCCACGTGCTACTGGACCAATCTGTACTGCGGGTGCTGCAGTCACTGACCATGGTCAAGATGATCGTACTCCACGTGCTACTGGACCAATCAGTACTGTGGGTGCTGCAGTCATAGACCATGGCCAAGATGATCGTACACCACGTGCTACTGAACCAGTCTGTACTGCGAGTGCTGCAGTCATAGACCATGGCCAAGATGATCGTACTCCACGTGCTACTGAACCAGTCTGTACTGCGGGTGCTGCAGTCACTGACCATGGTCAAGATGATCGTACTCCACGTGCTACTGAACCAGTCTGTACTGCGAGTGCTGCTGTCACTGACCATGGCCAAGATGATCGTACTCCACGTGCTACTGAACCAGTCTGTACTGCGAGTGCTGCTGTCACTGACCATGGCCAAGATGATCGTACTCCACGTGCTACTGAACCAATCTGTACTGCGGGTGCTGCAGTCACTGACCATGGTCAAGATGATCGTACTCCACGTGCTACTGAACCAGTCTGTACTGCGAGTGCTGCAGTCACTGACCATGGCCAAGATGATCGTACTCCACGTGCTACTGAACCAGTCTGTACTGCGGGTGCTGCAGTCACTGACCATGGTCAAGATGATCGTACTTCACGTGCTACTGAACCAGTCTGTACTGCGAGTGCTGCTGTCACTGACCATGGCCAAGATGATCGTACTCCACGTGCTACTGAACCAGTCTGTACTGCGGGTGCTGCTGTCACTGACCATGGCCAAGATGATCGTACTCCACGTGCTACTGAACCAATATGTACTGCGGGTGCTGCAGTCACTGACCATGGTCAAGATGATCGTACTCCACGTGCTACTGAACCAGTCTGTACTGCGAGTGCTGCAGTCACTGACCATGGTCAAGATGATCGTACTCCACGTGCTACTGAACCAGCCTGTACTGTGAGTGCTGCAGTCACTGACCATGGCCAAGATGATTGTACTCCACGTGCTACTGAACTAATATGTACTGTGGGTGCTGCAGTCACTGACCATGGCCAAGATGATCGTACTCCACGTGCTACTGAACCAATTTGTACTGTGGGTGCTGCTGTCACTGATCATGGCCAAGATTATCGTAGTCCACTTGCTACTGAACCAGTCTGTACTGTGGGTGCTGCTGTCACTGAGTCCACCATAACAAGTGTCCCTGTCACCACAGTTCATCCAGCTGTACACGCCACCAATGACCACTCGTACGCTGTTTTCGATTCGCCGCGAAAACTTAAGCGCTGGCTTGACAGTGGCTTGACAGTGGCTTGACTGCATAAAAAGGGGTTCACCTAAACAACATCATTGATGGCCTGAAGACAAACAACCTTGTGTCATCCTCATGTGCAGATGTTCTTGAGGAAAGCTTTAGTTGTATTCCACTGCAGACAATGAAACGAATTCTCACTGGAAGACGACCATGCAGGGGGACAGCATACCACGAAGAACTAAAAGCATTTGCTTTGACACTTCATTTCTATTCGTCAAAAGCATATGACTTTGTTCGACAAACGTTCGACATGGCATTACCACACCCAAGGCACATTCGCACATGGTTCTCAAAAACAAACGGAGACCCTGGCTTCACACGCATTTGCTGTGTTAGCGACACAGGTGAACGTTCACACTGCTAAGAATCGACGTACCATCTGCGCACTCATGCTGGATGAGATTGCCACCAGGAAGCACATTCAGTTTGCCGACGGTGAGTACCATGGTTTCGTGGATGTTGGAAATGGCCATCAGGATGACTCTACTCCGATGGCAAAAGATACTCTAGTCCTGATGGTTGTATCAGTCAATGCATCGTGGAAGATCCCGGTTGCATACTTTTTAGTGGATGGCATGTCTGGGGCTGAAAGAACCAACGTTGTTCGCGAATGTCTGCACAAGCTACATGCTAATGGAGACCAAGATGTGTCACTAACATGCAACGGCCCATCATGCCATTTCAACATGCTCAAGGACCCTGGAGCCGACATTTATCTCAACACGTCAATTGTCAAACCTTTATTCCCACATCCTTCCGACACGTCCATTCGTGTTAACATTCTACTTGACGCATGCCATATGCTCAAGCTTGTCAGAAATGCTCTGGCAGACCGTGGTGTCCTGTTCGATGCTGAAGGTGGATGTATTTCTTGGCGATTTATTGAAAGTCTCAACACGCTGCAAGAAGAAGAAGGTCTTCTTTTGGGGAATCGCCTAAAGAAATTCCACATACAGTGGCGCAAGCAGAAGATGAAGGTACACCGTGCGGCACAGGCTTTAAATGCCAGTGTTGCAGATACTCCGGAGTACAGTGATACTGGCCTTGCACTGCCGCAGTTTTCTGACAGCGCTGCAACAGAGAAGTTCCTGCGGATGAGCTTTTCGTCGTGTTGAATTCACGTAATCCATTCGGCACTGGCACTCTTGTGTGCCTTCACAGTATGAAGACCATCTTCGACACACTTGTGGCATGTGATGACCCTCCCATGCAATATTTGACTACACACACATTCAGTCAGGATCACCTCGAACTTTTCTTCAGTTCGTGCTCGAGGAGGCTACACCAATAACCCTACTGTGCTACAGTTCAAGGCTGCCTATAAACGTCTGCTCATGCGACACAGCATCAAAACTAGAAACTGCATCATTCAAGACAGCACACACATCTTGAGTGTCATACCAGACACATCATCCAAGACAACACACACATCTTGAGTGTCATACCAGACACATAATCTGTCACTGACATCCACATCATGAGAAAGTACCATCTTCTTGAGCAGCAGCCCATTCAAGAAGATCATGATTATGCAGATATTCCCAACGTTGCAAGTACATATGCGTACAAGTCAGCTGTATTTTATTTAATTGCCGGTTATGTTGTCGAAATTGTGAAAAGATGGTTAACATGCCCAGTGTGTGTTGAGGCCCTAGAGGCTGGAGCAGACGTGACTCTACATCCCTTCCTGGGGCAGAATCACCGAGGGGGACTGGCGAAGCCGTCCGAAAGTGTAGTATTAGTCTGCCAGGAAACAGAGAAATGTGTTCTGTTTATGTTAAAGGCAACATGCGGAAAGCTTCCCCATAGTAAATGTCTGGAGCATATTATTTTATCAGCTGTATGTCCACCGCCACAGTATTCATGTCACTGTCGAGCCACATGTTCGATACAGCAGCTGATGAAAATCATGTTCATGCCCTTGTGAAAGTCGTCTCAGCATGCTTCACAATAATACGGCTCCATCATCTTGACAGCAGAATAAACGAGGAAGCCGTTGGTGACAAAGTCCGCAAGCAGTTGTCCAAACTGATACTTTTCAAACATCAGTAATCATTTTAGTGTAGTCTGTTTCCATATGATGTAGTGTTTTATATACTAATAACAGTGTAAATGTTTCATGCTAATTAGTGTTGTTATCTACTACAGGTGGAGTAAGTGTTAGACCTATGTTTTTTTATATAATTATGTGTCGTATTTTGTACACAATATCATGTTAAACTATTATTTTACATAATGTTATCATATACTATAAACAACCAAACATTGTATCGGCGTATACAGATACACAAGCTATTTCACCAGTCTTCATTTGTGACACTATGTATGCTTCTATTTATTATACACACTGTGTTCTTCTATGTTGGAAAATAAACATTATTGTCATTGATTGCAGCAAATACTAACATCAATATATACATTCAAACAACACTAAATAACATCAATATGTACATTCATACAACACTAAATTCTAATTGTCCATAGCAGCTGGGCTTAGGCAGCAGGGTAGTGAGGGTCCTTGGCCGTAGCCTAATGACTTCCCGAGGCTTCACTACTTAGGCAGGGCAGCCAGTCCAGGGGCCGGTTTCATGTCCCCTACTTAAACTACGCAGTTACTTAGCGCTATATGACATAGGTAAGTGATCCAACTCCAGCTGACAAAACACTCACTAGCCAATCATTATCTCTCACTTTCAGGCCTTCTAGTTTGACTAACTAACACCACATGTTTCTCAAGAGGCAACAGTCCCTGGGTAATTCATTAATCAACACTTATAGATGTCAATCTGATGACACTGGACCTTGACTCTAACGTCCCAGCACTAACACCCCAGAACTGACACCTCAGCACTGCCACTAGCAGGATACTTATAACAAACTGAGTAAAAATGATATCAAACTGATGACGTAACAATTATATTATAAAACTGATGTGTCAACAATCATGTGTGTCCCTTGTCCTTTGTCCTGTCATTCTTGAATTTTTTTATAGGTAATATGTTCCAATATGTCTACAGATTCAGCAAATGTATTAGATGCTTATTACATATAAGTAGCTTCTCTAGGTAGAAGCACCTGAAACCAAATAAAAATAACGGGTGCGTTTGGGCACTTACCCACTGTTCACGTTTATAGGGCTTTACAGACACAATTTACATGCAAATCCTTTGTTGTTTAGAAGGTATAGTTACTTATTCATTGATTAAAATTTAAGCACATTCTGAGACATCAATGTTTTTACCATTGGTTGATTTGACATGGAACGACCCGGGTGCTAATGTCTGCCAGCTACTGGCTACAAACTCTCAAAATGTCATTAAGCCCTACCTGTTAACATACAGCTGGGGTGGGGACATTCCTCCCTAAAGTCCAGACAGTTCAGTTGCTCCCCATCTTCTTAGCACATCAGTAATCAATGTCACTATTATAACTGAACATGTAAATGCGTTTACATAGAGAGATGGATAATTCTTTAGTAGACATTATGGTACCATTATACATTGAAAGAATTCATTTTCTAATGTATAACGTAATATTTAGAAACTTACCAAAACAGGGTTGTTGTTGTCTTGTTGACAGTGGGATCAAGCCTGGCCCACTAAGACACAGCCCCTCCCCCTGACCACACGTGACCCCTGTCTCTTGTTGACAGTGGGATCAAGCCTGGCCCACTGGGACACAGCCCCTCCCCCTGACCACACGTGACCCCTGTCTCTTGTTGACAGTGGGATCAAGCCTGGCCCACTGGGACACAGCCCCTCCCCCTGACCACATGTGACCCCTGTCTCTTGTTGACAGTGGGATCAAGCCTGGCCCACTGGGACACAGCCCCTCCCCCTGACCACATGTGACCCCTGTCTCTTGTTGACAGTGGGATCAAGCCTGGCCCACTGGGACACAGCCCCTCCCCCTGACCACACGTGACCCCTGTCTCTTGTTGAAAGTGGGATCAAGCCTGGCCCACTGGGACACAGCCTCTCCCCTGACCACATGTGACCCCTGTCTCTTGTTGACAGTGGGATCAAGCCTGGCCCACTGAGACACAGCCCCTCCCCTTGACCACACGTGACCCCTGTCTCTTGTGTAAATTTATATTTAAACAACTAAATCTTAATAATCAGTAATATGACCAGCAACCTACAGAGTAATTGCAGCTAACTATAAGATAAATAGTTATAATAATAATAATATATGTAGGCACGGTAGCCTATTCCTTCCGACTGCTATGGGGCAGTGATCTGGCCTCAATCTTTTGACTAGATTCGGCTAAGCTTTCATCTTCGAAATAAACAAGATAATGTGGCCAAAAACGAACCTTTAATTGTGTGATGATGGCTCATTTCCATGAATTACACAGCCTATTGTGTCTCAAACTCAACAAGATACAGTTCCATAAAACTTAGCTAAACACGTTGTAAAAAAATTATTACTAGCGGCGTGGTCACGCCCCATCCTGCCGTCCTCCCTATCCCAAATCGCCCCGTAATTAACAACTAAATACTGAATGAAATAAAAGAATGGCACTAACATCACGGCCCTAATTATTTACAGCGATTAGCAATACAATTATCGACTGTCCAATCAAGTTCACAATGAGTGTTCTTATAATCTCAAATAATACCTGTCTTAATTTTCACGCGACGCACGAATCTTTTGTGACCACAAACCACTTCCATCACTCTGCCCATAGGCCATAAATTTCGTGGCGCCTTGTCAGCCACGATCAGCGCAACGTCCCATACTTCGAAATGCATTATTCTGCAGCAACGCATTGTGGATCGCCGATTGGTTCCAATGATCGATCGCTTCCTGGAGGTGGCGTTCGGCTCCGATGAAATTGGTGCCGTTGTCTGATCTGATTTCTTTAACTTGGCCTCTTCTGGATCGGCGCAGTGCGTTGGTGCACCGATCGGTAGTTAACGAATCGACCACTTCCATGTAGATTGCACGGACTTTCAAGTCAGTGAAAAGTGCGACGTATCTCTTTACCATACTGCGTCCACGCTTTACCTCGATCGGGCCGAAGTAGTCTACACCAACTCGGGTGAATGGCAGTTTGTCCGGAATTCGACGATCGGCCAGCAGATCAGCCATCTTTTGTTCTCTGATTTTGCCTCTCTGTCGTCGACAAATGACGCACTTGTTTGTAACACTTCTCGTGGCGGCATTGGCGCAAACGATCCAATACCGTTGTCTCAGAAGTGAAAGTACATAGTTCCTTCCAGAATGCTCTACTTCCCGATGGGCATGGTTGATAACAAGCTGAGATACATGAGCATTCACGGGCAAGATAACTGGCTGCTTAGCTTCCATCGGCATTACTGCCCGGCTCAGAAGGCCGCCAACTTTTAAGAGGCCTTCTTCCAAAATAGGATCCAACTTGAAAAGTGAATTGGCTTTCTTCACTTGTCTGTGCTTCTCCAGGGCACTGGTCTCTTCCCGGAACGACTGTCTTTGAACGAATTGTATTATTCCATTCTCTGTCGTTAGAGTTCCTGGATGTTGAGCGCCTCACGATCAGTGTTTTCTCAAACCTTCAGTTCGGACGTCCTTTCCTTCTCCGTTTCCTCTTGCTCGATAGGATCAGTCCCAACTTCACGGATATCTCGTCTGATTTCCTTGGAAGTTGGCCATCTTGGGTAATTCAGCCACCACGCATTAGTTGAGGCTCTGGAATTCGATCGCCCCACCCAATCATCAAACGGCAAAGATCTTGAAGGATAACCTTCGCAGGAAGAACGAACTGACTGATCAGTCTCAACGGATCGTAGATTGAACTAACTGCTGACAGAATGCCTCTTCTTGTGGGTTGTCTCTCGTGGTAATCTTTAACCTGAATGTGTCAGTTTCGACGCAGCACAGGACACCTAGAACTCTTCCCAGTTGGAGATCATGATCCAAGTCTAAATCATTGACTTCCTTTGCTCGTTCACATTCTGGCACTGATTCTAACACAACTCTATTGTTGCGTATCCACTTAGTAAGGTGAAATCCTCCCTCCTCACATGCCTCACCTAGATCCCGGATCAACTAGATTGCGTCATCTTCTGTTTTTACCGATTTTAGGCAGGCGTCCACGTAGAAGTGTTTTAGGATGTTGCTGATCACCTTCTCGTCGTACTTGGATTCATTGTCAGTGGCTGTCGTCCTCAGTGAGAAGTTCGCACATCTGGGTGAAGATACTGCTCCGAACAGATGCACCATCATCTGGTACTATTCCAATGGCTGATACAAATTTGCGCCGGGACACCACAGAAATCGAAGTATGGCACAATCATCAGAGGTTATTCGGGCCTGGTGAAACATCGTTTCAATGTCTGCCATCAGAGCAATTAGCTCCTGTCGAAAGGAGAACTGCAACCAAAGGATTGGTTAGGTCCGGCCCCTGTAGCAGCTGTTCATTCAAATAAGTTCCTTGGCATCGTGCAGAACAGTTGAACACCACACGAATCTTGTTCGGCTTCCTTGGATGATAGACTCCATGATGCGGTATGTACCATGACTTTCCGTCATTTTCGTTTCAACCTGTCTTGTGGTACTCTCCGCGCGTATCCTTTCTGGATCAAATTGTCCACGATAAGTTTGTAGTCTTCTTGTAGTTGAGAATTGCTAAGAAGCCTCCTGTTCAGTTGTGTCGCACAATGTTCTGTTGGCGGTCGGTTATTTGGCATCTCGTTGTTGCCTCAAAGGTAGGGCTATTTCATAATGCCCGTCCTTCCGTTCCACACTGGCTGTTACCGTGTTCATAAATTTACGGTCTTCTCTTGACTTATCTGGTTTGTCGTCGAGAGTGCGCTCACTGAACTCTTGTTGAAAGTAGTTTTCCGTTTGTTTCTCGAGACCCTTGTCACCACAAACGCTGCATCGGTTCACATACACATATTGCGTGTGGTGTTCATCTTCCTTACAGCTTCGAAGAAGACCTCGAACAGCCCACCCAAAAAGAGTTCTAACTGCGTACGGACCATTCCCTTGACTGTGTACTACTTCCCAAGGTTCTGACGCCTGAGGAGCATTGGTTCCAAACAACAGTCCAACATCGCTGTTGATGTGAGGAATGTGTATTCCTCACAAGTAAGGCCATCGGTCAACATCTGCTTGCTTTGGAACGTATTCTTGATTGACCGGCATTTCTTCTCTCTCCAGCGGCAGCTTCAATGCGTTAGCGTTGTCTAGGTCACATGCTTCCAGGCCCTTTACCGCTTATGTATATGTGACGATAGTTTGTCCCATTGTGCGAAGCTGGATTTTCGTTTTCCTTCCTTCTACATTAAGCTAATTCATCAGTCCGTTGTGCAAACTGTTGCGTCACTGCCCTCGTCACGGAACGCATACGTCTCTATGAACTTATCGCTGTTTACCAACTTGACCTTCACCGGAATGATGGCCATAGTGTTGGCGGAGTCTCCGGCCCCAGTACGCATGCATGTTGTTCTGGTTTCTGGAAATTCTGATTCTACTTCACGCTTCTGATCTTGCGTGTCATCTTTCTTGTTTTAATGCAACACTGTTGGATGACTTCCGTTACAAACTGTGCACTTCAGCCTATTGATGCAGTCAGTGCTTCGGTGTCCTGTGACGAGACACGCGAAACAAGATACGTTTGACTTCAGACATTTTTATTTCTCGTGATGTGGCTTATTTCTCATTCTTCTGCACATCTCCATGGTATGATATCCTCGGCAGAACATGCATGTTTTTTGAAAGCACTGTGAGGTTTTGTGTCTTGTGTTTGCTGTGCAGGTGACTTCGCTGCAGTGAAGAAAACACCTCTGGACATTGGCTGTTTGTACTGCCTTTGCAGGTCCTCTGGCTTGCGCCTTGGTTCCATGTCGTTCCCATATACTGGGTATGTCACAATTTCAGCTTGTTTCTCAACGAATTCCACACGGTCGTCGAATTTCACAATTTTCCTTCCTTTTCTTTTCTTTCCACTCTTCGCCACCGATCCATGAATTTTTCGAGTTTCTCAACGCGTGTCTTTATGTTTTTCCGATGGTCCATCTGCTTCATGTGCTCAACGTCCTTCATGATGTTGCTGCAACGTCGTAAGAAGACGGCATAGCTGTTTAGTGCGCGTCCGTTATTGGCTTCGATTGGTCGCCAATTAGTTGCCTTTGTCATGTACGCTGTAGCGATCTTGTTTTCGTTGCCGTATCTTTTTTCAACAATCTCCTGGCTTCTTCGTGCCATTTGTTTGGCTCCATCAGCATGCAACTTCGCACTAAATCGACCAGTTGCCTTTCGTAAACTGCTCCAGATAGTACAGTCTATCTCTTCTGAAATCCGTTTGATCTTCGATGATGTGCTCAAACGACCGCCAGAAAGGTGACGATTCCAGTGGATCACTGTTAAACGGTGTCATTTTCACGTGGTGGAAATGTAAATCTCTTTCGCTGGTCAATTACGAGCTTCGTCCAGTTTTGTGTGATGTCGACGGGACCACCTGAGATAGAGTTTGCAAGGTCACGTTGATTGCTGTCAGGTGGGGGTGAAGCTTGTTCGTTCTTTGTCGATATTTGAATTTGCTGAATTTGCAGCACCCACGTTTAGTGATATTAATGGTCCATCGTGCTGCAGTTGTGAGTATGTGTGTGCCATGTCTTCGAACAAGGCATATACGTTCGTTGGCTGTTGCAGTCGCTACATTTAGCTCCTTTTGTAACATCAGCTGCTCGCGTCTTTGACGCAGGTGATGTTCTTCGCGGTCGGGGACTTGTTCAGCGCGATGGCTCGGGCGATCAACTCTCCCTTCTTTGCTTCTTCTTTCATCATAGCGGCAGATGCTTCGCTGAAAAGTGACGAACTGTGTGATGCTTCCGATCTCCTTGATGCCCGAGAACCCGTTTGGGATACACTGTCTTCTGGTCTGACGGTTTGTAATTGATCTGGTAATTCAGACGTTGATCCGTGTTTTTCAGCCATGTCTGATACGCCCTAACATGAAGCGAATGAGTTCGTTTGTGGCGAATTTTTTATTGTGCGGTGCTATTTTATACACGCTCAGCAGTTCGAAATATCGGTCCTTATGACCACGAGTTTCGCTACAAAAGTTCGTAAATTGTTTTCCCGCAACAACATTCGAATGTTTCCTCCGCAGTTTGTCTCGTATTAGCACATTTGTTTACTAAATGTAGGCGTACTGCTATGGGGCAGTGATCTGGCCTCCATCTTTGGAGTAGATTCGGCTAAGCTTTCGTCATTGAAATAAACAAGATATTCTGGCTAAAAACTAACCTTCTTACGTGACGATGGCTCACAAATGCACGCATTTCCACGAATTACACAGCCTATTGCGTCTCAAACCCAACAATATACAGTTCAATAAAACTTAGCTAAACACGTTGTAAAAAGCATTACTAGCGGCGTGGTCACGCCCCATCCTACCGTCCTCCCGATCCCAAATCGCCCCGTAATTAACACCAAGAAAACACTGAATTAACTAAAAAAAATGGCACAAACAATAACTAATTAACTAGATTCTCTATATAATGCATTGGATTACCCAGGGTGCTGCCATATGGTGGCAAGTAATAACACCATAAACCCTGTGCTCCTCTGGTATCAACGCGTGACCCTTGCTGGGTGACCGGTGGGGTGATTGGTGGGGCAACTAACCTACAGTCTTTTCCAGATAGTGTACACTATAAATGCCACACTTAAGAAATGGGGTCTATAGGCACACAACTCTCATCATTAATCAAGACCCAAAACAATACTTAGTCAGAAATCTGATAGGAAAAATATAAATTACTAATTGCTCAGTAACCCTGCCGGTTAAATAGTTGGTATCCCATGAGCAACTAAACCAATAAAACCAAACTTTAGTAATAGTGATCTACATATGATTATTGTTAGCTGTTGCTGCCTGTGACAGCAACCAAGCTGTCTGTAACATGGAGTCTAACTTTGAGCTCAACTCGACTCCTAAGTTCTAAGGTTGACATATCTTCACTCAATTCGCCAAAAGAAGGGTGAAAAACCTTCCTCAATACAATCACCTCCATCCTACATGGCCGAGATAGGGTAAAGGCAACCCATTTGCAGCCGTTATGTAGATCCATCCTGTGATATTCTTCAGCTTCTGTTCACATGGTAGCAGGTGGTTCCTGATGAACCCCTCGATGATGGTTGACACTGCTGCTCCGGTGTCCAACAAACAGTGTGCCGACTGCCCACTCACCTTCACCTCCACCACTGGACTTTGAACGTATGGATTTCTATGTCAACGTCGCCACATCTGATGGGTCCTCTAGTTCGCCATCCCCTACCTGGGCCTGTGCAGAGGTGGCGACTAGTTTCCCGTATTTGCGATCTTCTGGGGACTCTTGGGATTGGTATGGTCCACGGATCCACGCGTTCAGCAGATCCGTTTCCCCTCGTCACTGCAGCCAGCGTGGGCTGGCGACGGGCTTCGTGTGTACCTAACAATGTCCAGCTGCTGCTGCTGCTGCTGCTGCTGTTTTGGGCCCGATATTGCTCAAGCTGCAGTCACAGCACCATAAGCTGTTTCTCCAAGTCATTCATGACTACAGGCAGGCAACCCCAACACAAGGAAATTAATATTTATATTTAACAAATGAGCAAGTATTTCGGTAGTTATAAGCCTTAATACTAAACAACGGTCACGCGTATAACCAGGAACAACCTTAGGATTACCTTCTCTTAGGACACAATTGATAACATAAACCGGAGGAGTTAACCGGCACCATGTACTATCATTGCCAAGACCAAGCTTGATAACCAATGACCCACCTAATGAACCAGCTCCAAAACGGGAGCGAACATTACAAATATCCCAGCAGTATTCATCGCAACACATGACCTGTACCACGATACCTGTACCACGATACTTGTACCACGATACCTGTACCACGATATCTGTACCACGATACCTGTACCACGATACCTGTACCACGATACCTGTACCACGATACTTGTACCACGATACCCAGGCTGCAATGAAAAGCTGCAAGAAAACATTATATATGACAGATGAGAACACCTGGCCTGTACCAGTTCAAGGACACGTGGGCCATATGCCTTGCAGCGTGCACTAAAACATGCAATACGAATATCTGTTTCACACGTTTCATTTGTTACAGACAACGCGTTTCCGGTTCGCCTCTACCTCCATAACCTCTGCGTTCGTCTTTCATAGACGAGAACACATTTCACCCGTTTTGAACAAGAGACACAACATACAACTTTGTATGACGGACATGTTTTTTAATATTCCATGTAATTATTTAATTATAAATTAGTATGTATATAGCTATGCTATTTATATTTTTCTGTCTCATTCATGTCAGATGGTCCAATTTTGGAATACCACGCTTAATCCGGCTCAGACTGTGTCTATCGATGTTTATATTATTGATTGGCATCTCAAGGGTCATATGTTTAGATTTATTTTTGCTTAATGATAATTTATTGATATTAAGCTATTCCGTTTTGTTTAGGAGTTCATCATTTAGATTTAGTATTGTTTATTTCTGCTTGGTATATTATCATTGGTAGATTTGATGGTGCTAAATACGGTGGTATCGTCGACATACACAATATAGTTAAATATTTTGCTAGCTTTTTATGTACAATATTATAACAATAATTATTGCAATAACAATGTACTAATGGTAGAGCACTGGGGCACACAAAAATTTTTATAGATAAAATAAAAGATTTTGCATTTTCAAATCCTGTGTTATCTTCGATTGCTTAAATTACTTTCTAATAAATTCTGAATAGAAAAAAAAACGTGTATATGAATGTTTCATTGGTTCTAGTGAAGCACTAGACTGATGGCTCATCTTACTGAACTGAACTGAACTGGACACACGTGGTCACCCAAGTGAGCTCACTGCAACAAAAGTAGGACCAACGTTTTCATATGACACTGGATTCTGGACGCTGGCATCTAACTAGACGCGGGATTATTTCTGTGGACTGCGGATCATCCACTGTCAGCATATAGATGATGGCCTAAGCGCCAATGCATTAAAACTGTTTTCGCCAGCGCTTGAACGACGAAAAGGTTAAGCTTGATTGGATTTGCTGTTCATTGAGATCAGTGGGAGGTTGGTCTGAAAAAATATGTGGGAGATGAGACCAGTGAGATATTGGTCTAAACAATATGTTGGAGGTGAGATCAGTGGGAGGTTGGTCTGTAAAATATATGGGAGGTGAGATCAGTGGGCGGTTGGCCTCAAAAATATGTATGAGGTAAGATCAGTTGGAGGTTGGCCTAAAATGTTTTTTTGTACGTGGAATGATGTGGAATCATTAAGTCAATTCATTGGCATAGACAAAATTATGTCAGATTGTCGTTTAGCGGCGTAAATAAACGATATTTTAATTAACAGGACACAACGTCAGGACTCGTCCACGTGCATAGAGATTCAACGTTGTATTGCCAAGCGTTGACAGGATACTATTCATTTCCAGATATTACCCCTAGGTCATTAGCCACCCCGTCCCCGTGTTTTAGTCTTACGCCATTCAGCACAATGATTTGACTTACATGAACACCCCACACATGTCTCGCATAACTGTACCAATTTAACAGTATTAAATTGTTTCTTTTGTTATTGTAACACTCGCTGGTATTACTCTGGTTGTATTGAGCCACTTGGCATTACGCTCATGTGTTCAATGTCCATTTATGGCATTTACATGGCAAGAATAATGTCCGGGTGGATATTGTCCGGAGGATAATACCCAAGAGTAATACGGAAGGGGAACTGTTGACGAAGATAGCGGGTGCGCACAAGCTGGAGCGCCCAAGGAAAAGAGGAAAAGCCAGACTGGGATGGGAGGAGTGCGTGAAGAGAAATTTGGCTGGAGTGGGAGAGGAGTGGATAACGAGAGTGAGGGATGGGGGAGTGGAGACGGGAGGCCGAGACAGCAGTAAAACGGGATCAGTAACAAAGAAGAAGGGGGAAAATCGACGACCGGTATCGGTGCCAGCCTCGCCCCGGACTTGAGGGGTAAAGATTAAAGATATATATATATATATATATATATATATATATATATATATATATATATATATATATATAGAGAGAGAGAGAGAGAGAGAGAGAGAGAGAGAGAGAGAGAGAGAGAGAGAGAGAGAGAGAGAGAGAGAGAGAGAGTGGGAGAGAGAGAGAGAGGGGGGAGAGAGAGAGAGGGGGAGAGAGAGAGAGAGAGAACAGCAAACCATTATTCAGCTTATGTCAACTCCACACCCGACGTCAGTGGACTTATGCACTAACTGTGGTACGAAGAGGATTTACGTAGCACCCGACATCACACACGCCTTCCAACTCACACTCATCTTTAGATACGTCTACTTTTTAGTTGGGTTGCGATGAAGTTGCATACGAAAAGATCGCAGTATAATCGCCCCATGTAAACGGTACGTCCCCGCCATGCATGAGTGATATCAAACGGCCTTGACCCATTCTAATGACGCCACAATCGCCTCGTTGCTGCGACGATATCGCTTCGCGTAAACATAAAAAGAAGTAGGTCTGCTACGTTCTATCAATATAATAATTTCAATGTGACAAATAAATACATTTTTGACTAAATATTTTATTAATCACCCTAATTCTTTCAAGTTCTATGCGTTGTTTAATATTCATAGTTTAAATAAACTAATGAGAATTTGTAAATTGATTAAAATAATAATTGGTAAGTTTAACTAACATTGACTGTTCTTAAATAAACTAATAAGAATTTGTAAATTGATTAAAATAATAATTGGTAAGTTTAACTATCATTGACTGTTCTTGTTATTTTTAAATGTTTTGCGTACTTGCAAGTACTCTGTACTCTGTGCAAGTACTCTGGGTATTGTATATTTATCTCATACACCATTGTATGGCATTTTAGAATACAACTTGACTTGCCTTGAATTACACTCTGGAACTTAGCAGCACAGAAGAAGAACTGTCAGGACACGAATATGAAGATGCAAAGGGTGTTTTTGTAACATCATACATTGGCTAAGTGGTGGACTCGAAGTGGCTAGATTTAGTGCAAGTAGACGCCAACGATCTAACTGAGGCTATGACTACACATCATCATCATCATCATCATCAACATCATCAACATCATCATCATCATCATCATCATCATCATCATCATCATCATCATCATCATCATCATCATCAACAAAGTCTTCACACGATGGTCAATTCCAGCAATTCGTCAAATTGATATCATTTTGTCGACACACTGCAGCAGAGCTGTCAAATGTCCTCCTTGATTTCCAACAATACTCTTTTTTATACTCAAGACTGCCGAAACCAATCTTACGACAAAGCCGCAAACATAAGCGGCAGATACAACGACAACCTCCGATTAGGGAAACAATCATCTGGCCGACTACATTATGTGCTTCACGCATTCGCTCAGCAATTAGATGCCCTGTTGACCCCGAGATTTGGATGCAGTGCAGTGTTTTTTTTCCTGTTTTTGAGTCACTGATGGATAACCTAAAAAAAAGCTGGTGCACGCCTAGAAGTTAACAGTCTAGTTTCTGTCATGTATCAGTCAGAAATTGGAATCACGGTCCATCATACAGCAAGACAATCTTCAGAATTCCACCGCACAGGAAACAGTCACGCTGCGACACACGACAAGAACATTTGAGAAAAACGGATGAATTTTTTAACCGTTGTGTTTTTACTTTACGGTAAAACTCAGGCTGAGTCGATGTAAAAATGTAACAAGAAACTCTTTTCTTGTTTTTGTAATATTCTTTGAATTTATAGATGTATGCTTAAGCACCTCTAGTATGTTCCCGCTCCAGACCTAATGAGGCTCAGACTGTGGGTTTTCTGCAGAAAACGCGCGATACGGATGAACATGAATCATTAGAGAGTACGTTAGCAAATAAATTTCACTTAGGCGCAGTGGTAAGATTTCATTTCAGCTTGCCTATGTGTAGATTTACGCCGCTTCGTCCGAGTAGAATTCAGCCCTGGGTGCGATCAATTGCTCTCGTCGACTGCGGATGCATGGGTAATGCGACTCGTCCTCGATATAGCGGTCACGATAATGGTTGGTTCTTTTATTAGTAGCTAAAATATTGACTGACTAATGGCGAGTCTGGCACCAATAAATGTCGGGCAACGGGAAAGGGCCACGTTGGCTGTTGTTTAGATGTCTGGTGGTGACGTGGGATATGCGACGCGAGACATAGAGAGAGGAGCGACCGCTACGATTCACACGTAACCGTTGTGCGCGACCGATGTAACACGGAGAGAAGTTTGTTCGTATAAGTTCCAGATGCTAAATTTCAAGAGGCTAAATCTGACTCTTTAGGACCGTAAATTGTAACTCCATAAATGGTAGATAAGAAAATAAAGGCAATGACGGATAATAAATCACCTGGAGTGGATGGAATTCCTCCAAAACAAACCAGTATACCACTTGCAAGTGTGTTTAACGTGTCATTAAAAGAGAGAGTTGTTCCATTTGAATGGAAAGAATCAAACAGCATGCCATTATTTAAAAAGGGTTCGAGAAATGAGTCAGAGAATTACAGACCAGTGAGTTTAACGTTAGTGATTTGTAAATTATTAGAAAGGTTAATTAAAGACCATGTAGTGGACTTCCTTGTTAAGCATAAATTATTAAATTAATCTCAACATGGATTTTTAAAAGCGAGGTCATGCTTAACAAATATGTTATGTTTTTTGAAAAAAATCACTAAGTGGATAGACGAGGGATCGCAAGTAGATATTATCTACTTAGATTTTCAGAAAGCTTTATACAAAGTGCCACATCAAAGATTACTATTTAAATTAAAAGCCCATGGTATCGGGGATAGCATAATTGACTGAATAGAACAATGGCTGGCTGACTGACATATATATATATATATATATATATATATATATATATATATATATATATATATATATATATATTATATATATATATATATATATATATATATATATATATATATATATATATATATATATATATATATATATATATATATATATATATATATATATATATATATATATATATATATATATATATATATGTTATATGTTACAGTCAATATATATATTATATATGTTATGTTACAGTCAATCTGTGTAATCAGTAATTTCGCATAATGACTGACAAGTTTAGGCATTACGGGAAATGACTGTTTGACTTAGGTATTTCGCGAAATGACTGAACATTTCAGTCATTACGCAAAATGATTGGAATTAAGGCACTGTTGTTACACAGTTTGACTGGTTACCATTTCAGTCATACTGTGTAATAACAATTTGTGTACTTTTGTCATTATATATTGTTCCAGTGTTAATTGTGCATTAATGTCAGCTTTCATAATTCTTCAGACATTCACATTACTCAAGTAGATAAACAAAACTAATAAATATTTGCTATATATTTTCAAATGGCAACATTTTGCTAATAATTTATCCATCTCTGGGTACAAGACCCTAACCCTCCTCCTGACAGTTTGATTGACAGCTATCTCACTGGTGTTCTCTGATTTGAAAAACAGGTAATGTGTGAGCCAACCACTATCCAACTGGAAATGCTAATTGCCTAACAATGGTGACTGTCTCAACTGGGTATTGTGCATTGCCTGTCCCTATAAAAAGAACACAATCAGTAGGTTTTAATGACTTGCCTCTTGGCATAGCTATCGCAATGACGCAGGATAATTACGAAGTACAATTTAAGGAAGTACTCTACAAAAGGTTTCAAATATGTCAAAAACATTGAACTCCCAAAGTAGACTATTTCAATATTATAGAACAACTCAAGCTTGCGGCAACTGATGAACCTTCGAAGACACGCCATGGATACTACACACTCAGCAAGAATCAATTTATATTTGTAGTTTCTTATGCTGAACATTGTTTCTTGATTTTAAGTGTGAGAAATTTACCAGACATTTCATAATTTGAGGGATAAATATTAGGCCATTTAATTAAATAGTTGAATACTCTTCCAAACGCGCCGTAGCTAACATGTAATTATGCAGTAATCACATCATACCAGAATTATGTCATATAAATTATTCCACAGCCCCAGGCCAGACAGGTGAAAACCCCCCATCTAGGGAATTTCTGCCACAACAGTTTTGAAGAAGCTTAATATCAGACACATGCAATTTTGGTGGCGTGCATAGCATGATGTGGTTTCATTTTGATTTGGCAATGGTGAAATTTCACACCTTCATTCATTGATCTGTGCATTGAAGCCAGATGTAATTCCCTTCAAAGATTTTCTTAGTCCCAAGTTAATATCCACCACAGTTGTATTGGATACCAATTCAAGCCTTAATCCTTTCTCTGTTAAATTCTTCCTTTCTTTATGTAAGCCGGGAAGTCCACAAAGGGTCTTTCTTCAGTTAGTCATCAATTACACGAATGAGCACTAATGAAAGCCGTCACTTCTGTCTCACAAAAGTCAAAGTCCTTTCATGATTTGTCACATTAAGCCATACAAACAAATTAATTGAAAATTGAAGTTAAACCAATTGCTGACACATGATAAATATCATGATTATGAGTATATTGCAATTACAATATATTACATTATATATATTTTCTTCTCACAATTTTGGTTTGGGTAATTTATAATTAAAATTGGATAATAATTAAAATTTGTGAATGTGTTTCGCAGGTATCAAATTCTTCAATGTGGTGACATCGAGAAGTTGATAAAGAAACGAAAAACAGAACAGGAAGAGCTAATATATTATGTATGCATTGATGACACCTATGACGTCATCCTTATCGACATTCAATCATCCCCCAATCACATTTCAAGTGGATAATTGTTTATCAGTGCCATCTCACAAACTTCTGTATCTCACGACCTCTAACCTCGAAGCGAGCAGCACAAGTGGCTATCCAGTTGTTGGATATATTTCTCCTGTTCGGAGCCCCTGCAATACCCAGTTCCCATCCCAATGGTGGATAGAGGAGGGGGGACCCACGTAACATCCTGGGGGTCATCAACTTATAGACCACTGCGTTGAAGACTGGGATTCTGATAAATAAATATTCGCTCAACCAATTTGACGTATACCCACAACGCCTTCTATCCCAGTCAGACACCAACCAAGACCAACAGATATCTCTCCGCCATGCATTAAACACTTCAGCAACTCGCGTACAAGGTTTTGTCAGGTTTAACTGTTGCAGTCTTCTTTAAAAATGTACTAGCAACAGGTGCAAATGCTACAAAGCAAAACGAATGTGCAACAGCCGGTGTCACAACAGTCTGAGCTGCCCTAACAAGTGAGAGCGAACCATATGACATGCTAATCATCCAGTTGTTAGTAAAGTAAATTTTCCTTTTAAGACCAGACATGACTTGATTTGTTGTCTTTTATAAATATCTTCTGGGTAATGGGTACGATTTCTCTGTGGCAAGTATACCTATCACATGTCTTTTATGATAACTGGTGAGTATAATAATTATTTAGTAATATTTGTTGAATACAATATTAGCTTTCACCAATACTGTGATGTAAAATATGACGAATTTAACATTCTTCGCTTAAAAACAACTACCCCGGGGTATATGCTTAATATAAGAGATGATATATGAGAATATGGCATATTGTATAATTTATTTGACATATAGATCTATTGTGGAAATGTAGCGCATTGGTATAATTTCCAATGATGCAGTAGACTAGCTATTGCAAGCTGTAGAATCATAATAAAGTTATATGTTGTTCAATAAGACAGTGCTGTTGTGTCTTAAGTGTGTATGTAACATTTCCAACAAATTGTAATTGATACTTCACAGTGTTTGCTCTGGGTATAATGACACAAAACGCTCCTAGAGGGACTGGGGTATTGCACCTCTTAACAAAAACATTAATTTGAAGATAAGTGGTTTCGATCACGTGGAGTAACTTCAATTCCTTGTGTTCTATATGATCCAAAGTGAAACCGAATAATAATATTTTAAATCATACTTTCATCACAATATAAAACATATTTTTGAGTGTGACAAATAGATAGCTGCTAGGTGGCAATTTCTTAAAATATCTGGCTAGGTTGCTGAAAAAACAGCAAGTTTGCCCACATCACTTTTCATTAACCAAGGGAAACACTGTTTAAGTCGTTATGCGAACTGACTGCACCTCTTTTTCTGTAATTTCGCGTAATGACAGTCATTTCGCGAAATGCCTGGGTGAGACAATCATTTCCCGTAATGCCTAAACATGTCAGTCATTACGTGAAATGACTGATTACGCAGATTGACTGAAATATATATATATATATATATATATATATATATATATATATATATATATATATATATATATATATATATATATATATATATATATATATATATATATATATATATATATATATATATATATATATATATATATATATATATATATATATATATATCAATGACTTGGACGACAATATAACAAGTAACGTATTGAAATTTACGGATGACACAAAAGTGTTTATGTTAACACTGATGTTGATAAACAACATTTACAAAACGATCTAGACAGATTAGTGAAATGGTCTTAGAAATGGCAGATGTTGTTAAATTTTTGGAAATGTAAATGCCTACACACAAGACAATGGAACTTGGATGTAAACTATAAAATGGGATATACTGTTTTGGGTACTTCTGTAAAAGAAAAGGACTTATGAGTTACATTAAGCGCTAATATGAAAGTTTCAGAGCAGTGTGATAATGCAGCTTCAAAGGGTAATTAAATTCTTGGGTAGATTAGAAGAAACATAACATACAAGGAAAAAAGCTAATTATACCTCTGTATAAAGCAATGGTTAGACCTCATTTAGAATACTGTATAAAAGTGTGGAAACCAAATCGTAAGAAGGATATAGATACGCTTGAACGCATACAGAGGAGAGCAACTGAAATTATTCCAGAACTGAGAGACCTTACTTATGAAGAACGCCTGAAATAATGTAGTTTAACAACTCTAGAGACAAGGAGGTTAAGAGGAGATCAGATTGAAGTTTTTAAGATATTGAATGGGTATGAAAATATTGATAGAAATATTTTTTCTCACTTAAGAAAGATAACAGAACTAGAGGACATGAGGTAAAATTAATAAAGGATCAGTGTAGATTGGATATCAGGAAGTACTCGTTCTCACAGAGGACAATCAATGAATGGAACAAATTGTCTACGGATTGTATAACCGCCAGCACCGTGAATATGTTTAAAAACAAGGTTGGCACATATCTCAGGAGGGCAGGTTACACGTAGATGAACATTGTTGGACTCTCGATAAGCCAATGGCTTCCTTGTCCACTTGCCATCTGGGCCTTTGGCTTCGATGGCAACTCTTGTTAAATCTTGTTAAATACGATGCATGCACTTCGTTAAATATATCAGTCTCCATAAAACATTAGTTACGCATACGACACGAATGCCACCTGACACCAGCCTCTGCTGTTTTACCCTGAAGGCAATTCTCGGCAACCGTCTCGCTCAGCTTGAAATGGACTTGCTTCAAAAGATGCCTACATTCAAGCTATTACAAAAGAAATATTGTTTATTATTACCTTGCGGACTGTTTGCACCATTGCTTTTAGTCGTCTCTATTAGTCACCTCTATATCAACATTAAATAATAAACCCTACATGCGTCCTCATCAACTGCTTTTGCTAATTCGACTTAAAGAACGGTTGTTCCCTTTCCTATAAGATGAAGCCCATCCCATGTGAATAATTAATGTGAACGCGACTCCACTAGGAAAATTAGTTGAAGACAATTCGTGTTATTGGATTGCATCTGCATCGCCATTGTGGTCGTCGTTCCAGAGAATGCCATTCCCACCACTTCGCCATTGGAGATAGACACGGAAAGTGTGTGGGCACCTGACGCTCTACGGCGAAATACACGGGGGCTAATTCTTCCCAAGCCACTATGTTGACCTAAGACCTAACTAGATATGTCATGGAACACGCGGTGCCTATGTTTTCTCATAAACATGCCAATCGGTAATTGCACTTAGTGGATGTCACTGATTGTTGACGAGATATCTACAACTCCATCCCCAACTGATTTAGCCTATCGCGAATCCGTTTCGTTGATGTCCTAATAAATAGTGTGTGAATAGTAATCGTAAGTAGGGCCTACTATCCGCAGTCGATCTGAAAAGATGCGATTTTATGTTCAAATCATCGAGAGAATTGACTTTAGCCGTTTGATCTGGTAAAGCTCAAAATAGTCGATATCCCAAATGGTAGACACTCGACGGGGTCAAGGCTGATCATGGGCGTGACTTCCATCTCTCACTGATCACATGACAAAGTTATGAAATTTCACCAAAGGCAAAATTCTTGAGCTTTCAGCGTTTCCATTTTCACTTCAATAAATGATGTATCAAGAATGAAATAATTTAATAGTTTGTCTGATGATTTCACAAAAACTACATACACAAGTTGCAGAAACAGCTAGCATGCATGCCATTGTGGATACTATAGGTAGGTTTGGATTTTTGTAAAATTAATTTGAAATGAGACGATGAAAAATCGTATTGAGGAGGGTCCATTAATCGAGGAGGGACCTTTCATGAATGGAACATAATCAAAATCTGCTTTGATAAACGGGGAGAGACGTGATGAATTCTTTACTGCTATAACACGGTTACTCCATTACACTTAACACCATCGATCCTGTGTCGGGCACTAACACATCCCCTCGCCGGTGTCGACATTACTACGCTACTGACGACGATATCCGACTCAATGTGCTTAGGAAAAGAACCTAGATCGTCGGTATCAAAGCCACCGAACGACTCGTAACTGTCTGATGTCATCTTTAGAAACTCGCTTCGTCTTTATTCACAAAACACAAAATGTACTACGGCAAAACGACGACGGCACGAGGTTGCATCTTACCTCGTTCTGTTCGAGATTGAAGCATATCTGATTATAAATAGCCGAAGGACAACTTTGAACAGCAGCGGTCGGCTGGCTAGCCGCTTTTGGCTGCTGCACGCAAATACGGATTAGACATGCTTTGCTTTGGTTTGGAAAGAATTACATTCTTGTGTGACGAGCACGATGGCTATGTCGAAATATTTATATAGATTTGTGATTAGTGCCATCTGCCCTTTAGTACGCTCTGCACGAATACGTCAGTGTTGATAACATTAGCATCCTGATAGCCCATCCCGATAGCCCATGCTGATAGCCCATCCACTGTTCACAACCAAGGGCTGAATAGTCCACGCCAACGAGTGTTGAGTCCACTACGATAGTCACTTCACTTCACGTCGGAACAAATGTGCCTTCCTTGTAGCTACTGCTGTGCGATCTGTTTCCGCACTGTATGCCGCAATCATTTAGATGACGTACTTGACTTAAGCCGTTTTACTCCCCGGCGGAGCATGGGCCATTAACGACTCCTTTCCACCGGACACGGTTTTGTAATGCTTTGGCTTAGTGAGAGCTTGGCCTACCCAGCTCTAATTTCTTCTTCACTGAAAATGGGTATAATGTAAAAGCTTTCCATACAACCAGTTGGATGGTTACTACGTTTTGTCAGTTCTCCTAATGATGTAGCGTTTATGTTGGTCGTACGATCAACACAAACATGTGCTAGGACCTGTGCGAGGACCTATGCGAGGACCTGTGCGAGGACCCTCATGGAGATTTAACAATATATAAAAAGATTGCCATAAAAAGAAAACGCCAGATGGGAGGTTGAATATTTATGAATACAATGTTCTTCATACTAGAATATATGTTCAATGTATACAGCCCGCCCAAACACGTTTAATAAGCCCGAAACGTGTATTTTGCCGAAAACGGTTGAAATCTGTGGTCCCGCGAAATCCGGTGTTCAGAGGCTTAACCATCAGACCGCGTTAATGCATACAAAACCAGATGATGCCAACAACTTCAAAAACAACTATTACGACATATACATTTTATGGATTTATAGTGTAGTACTAATACATTTTAGCCGCATATGCGAAACAATTCGTAGTAAGATGATTACTGCAGTCCCTGCCTTCGACAGATCCAGCACGGCGGCTGCGTACCGGAAAATATGGAATTAGTGCACGATGAATCGCGATATCAAGTGGCATGGGAAATGTGCATGCCTAAATCGATGCTTTGATTTTGGTTGACAGACGAAGTGAAACAATTATCGATTTTTTGTGTTTAATCAACTTTCGCACGGTGTGTGTCAACTAATGATATACGTTTTTGGCTATTTATCTCCAGGTTATTATTTCCCGGGTTATATGCTGGCTCGATGAATTGTCAGTTGCCGCGGAAGTCGTTTGTAAATGACAAGCGCTGACATTTCAAAGTTCAGCGATGTCGATGTTTGTAAACATGGAAGTGTTGCTTTCCAAATGTTCTCCTACTTCATTTAGAAGCATTTGGGCGATCAGTATTATCTTAGAATATCGTAAATTCATGTTATATAGAATAAACTATATACGTATAGCATTAACACAATCAGTAGATGTATAATGTATTGTCCTCATTGAGTAAAAATACATACATATGAGCTATAGGTAGACGCACACATATAGAAATTATGCTAAGCTAACACCAGCAAGCTAAACAAATGCATTCACATAAATTCGGTTTTGATGAGTTAAGCAGTCGATGTCGAAATACTCGCAATTACTCATCACAAGCAGACAAGGCGTTGGCTGTGGTAGTGGCTTGTTGAACACATTTACTGTTTGATAGCGTAATTGCATCGTGACGGGGAGTAGGCCTACTATCGGTTGGGCAGATACCACCCATGGTATGGGTGATTACCTTAAGTTCGCTATTTACGGAACCGGATCCCCCACGGTATTCAATGAGAGATTTCGAGAAGATCGTTAATTCATACCAGGCATAGTTCGCTGGTAGATTGTTGACGCAAGCAGGCGTATGACCGTAAACACATTCGCTGACCTGGTCCATGCACCATTCTCGACAAGACTGGATCGCAAAATTAATCCAGTCAAGCAGTAGGCCGGATGCCTTTGCAAAGTGACGCGATACCATATGCAAGCTTACGCTTTATTACATAGATTCAGAGAAATGTTGAGCTGCATTTATTATGCTCCGAATGAACGATAAATGCCACATGATTCATAATTGACGGTGGTGCCTACTAGAAAGGTAAGTCTGCTTGTGGTGTTTGTGTCGTAGCTGTTTAACATTACACGAACTAAACTGATATGCTGCATGAAGTCATCAATGCATAACGACTGTTGCGATGTTCTGTGTCAATTAAACGTCCAGATTATAATTGCCTGTCACCTGCCTCATTCCATTGGTTAAGATTCTACATTCCTGCCGTCAATAAAGGGTGATTTGTTAGCAGCATTTGGTTAATTGTAGTGAAAAAACTGCGTGGAAGTTAATATGTGTTTGTAAGTGTGTGTATGTGTGTGTGTATGTGTTTGGAAGTGTTTGCCTTTACAAATCCTACCCGCAACATACAGTTGAAACCTGTGTCCGTCAGGCACCTTATATTGCACGCCCGCTCTGAACTTAGATATTTGGTTGGGTCAGATAAGCGTAGTGATGTGTAAACCATTCATATCATTAGCAAGGATATACCAGCAGTAGGAACAGGCAAACAGAAACAAATGGTAGACTATGTGGCCCGTTTAACAAATGACTATATTAGTGCATCCATTGTCGCATATGTTTTGCCACATATAGGCATATAGCTATTTGGTGTTGCTCGTTTAAATTGAAGTAGAAATAGAAGTATTGTCTAAGTTATGGTAATGTGTGAATGTAGGTAACACATTTTTATATTATGGATGAATAATTTATAATTCTTGTTATTTTAGAAGGTGTTCTAATTTTAATAATTCCAGCCTTTTGAACAGTGTGTTGTGTTTGTGTGTTTTTATAATTCTGATTGTCCTACTGTGGAGTTTTATTTGACTTTGTTACATGTTAAAGTCCCGTGCTATTGTGTCGTGTTTAAATGTGATAGTAATTAGTAGTGACGTAACGGTTTGCGTCTTTAGGCGTACACTTATTTGTAATATCATGTGGCACTTCCTATATTTTGTGCACACTACGCGGCATGCCTCGTACACACGCCTAGGTGTATACAGCGGCAATCCTTGTCATGCCTGTTTAATGTCAATGCATTTACGGATTTCCAAATTACCAACCTAATAGTCGGGATGTTTACATAGAGCAGTGCTACACGTCCAGTTATTGCGTTGTAATGACTGGGAACATGAGGAATCATGCTGCACAGACACACGGACATGTGTTTACATTTAACCATTCATATTTTATGGTAGTAGGCTATTGATTCTCCATTTTATGTATATTTAATGTATATGTTCGTGTATATTTCCAAGTGCCTAAAAAAATATATAATCTGGCAAAATGGCGTTAAAACTACAAATGAAGCGAACGAGTGGCGCGTGGGAACTCCACGAAGTAACACTGTTTAGAATGTGTGATTATAACTAACAACAAAAATAACTATATTAACTAACCATTTTACTTATATAGTTGTTATTAGTCCACATGAGAATCCTCTACATATTTCAATCATATATCATATTTAGTGCATTTATATGGCACTACCAACGGAGAAACAGTGCGTATGAAACAACCATAAAAATACTGTGTGAAAACACTTATGCAGTCGCACTAACTCCAGAAGGAGAAATTACAAATTTCACGATCAACGCAGAAGTTCTCCAAGGAAACCCTCTCGCCCCATACCTGTTCATCATAGTCTTGGACTACGCTCTAATCATCTACTTTCTCAATTTGTCTCCCGTCTGACGAGAAGGCAGAGAAAGACTAACTCTCACCAAACGCCGAAGCACCAGACATCCAGCTTGCCATCTCTCCGATCTAGAAAGTAGAGGATTTTAAATATCTCGGATCCTACGCACACCAAGAACATGACATCCAGTGTAGAAAAGCCCAGACATGGGCAGCAGTTCACGCCCTTGACAACGTTTGGAGAGTGCCCATCTGCAGACTCACCAAACTGAAGATTATTAAGACGACGGTCGAACTGATCCTGATATAGGCTATGGATGCGATTCATGGTCGCTAACATAAACAGCAAAACATGCACTGGATGGCACCTACACAAGAATGCTGGTGAAAACTCTAAACGTGTCATAGTGTAGTCACATGACTGTACGGCTCCCTCCCACGGAACACCACTATCGTGAGACAACAGCGTCTTCGTCTGACAGGTCATGTGATGCGGGAGTAAGTAATGATACATCCCAACCATGCCTAAGCAAATAATGAGTTTGAATGGTCTATCAATACCGTCGCCGCTATGCTATTTATGCTTTAATAATAAACTATGTACTTTGTAAGGATCGCTATAAAAGCACAACTATAATATTTAAAATATGTTTTTCATGCATATTACATAAACAAAGTTGATCCATCTGATATATATATATATATATATATATATATATATATATATATATATATATATATATATATATATATATATATATATATATATATATATATATATATATGTATATATATATATATATATATATATATATATATATATATATATATATATATATATATATATATATATATATATATATATATATATATATATATATATATATATATATATATATATATATATATATATATATATATATATATATATATATATATATATATATATATATATATATATTCGGTCGTACTTTGCTAGGACAGAATCAACATGTATCATCTTCTAAAAGATGCCCGTCTTTCAAAAACCACTTTCACGTACTTGGACACTGCATTAGGCTTTGAAGAAGATAAAACAAGTGGCCAACGAGTGGTTGCGGGTGGCACACATGTACACACGTACACTAGCAGGGGACTTCTATCCATTCACTATTCATACTGCGAGGAGGTCATCAGTTGACCAGATATCATTATCGTACATCGATGTATTTACGATGTGATAACAAGACATTTCTATGCATACACAAGCTGAGCCAAATTGCACGAGAGTAGATTACAATGAATCTAAACCGCCGCTTGACTAGCATTAGCCTCAGACGTGGCACGTTGTAAAACGGAATGGCTATGTGCGCTGACAGAGCAGAATTCGTCGTTTGACTCTTGAGATGGATTAATGAACTGTGTCGTTAAAGGAAAACAAAAGTCGTTATGTGCAAATAGAAGAGTTAATAAAATATAACCATTTGCAATTACAATAAAAAATATCACGGTAGTGTTTTATTAGGAAAACCTTGTTGAACACACAACATCTTTATTTCATGGGCCGCGCCATACTGTTACATAACTCCTACGTTATGGGTGCTTCTAGTATGCAGCTAGCAGTGAAACGGAAGTGGAACGCATTGTCACTTATCAACGTACGACCTTAAATCTGATATACCGAAGTACGTATGTTTCACATACTTAATATTGGTACAGCCAGCTTTGTTCAGTATATCATAATCTTTGAATTGATACCAGTCATGATGTTACAGTGTCAAAACTATAAATGTTACCTTTTGAACCCGAAATTACACCTTTCTCTTTAATGAGCAGTAGGTTTCAGTGGCAAAATTGTGTTTGTCATTTGTTACATTATGGTTAATAGTTTTTGTCAAGATTTCAATTTATCACAATGACTGGACGGCAGAATTCATAAACGGAAGTGATTTCAACCGAATGACCTACTGTCTATGATAGTTCTCACGCATCTAGCCTCATTGTGACAAACACACACGGGGGAAACTTGTGGACTTTTGACATTTTGTTCAATATGGTGTTTTGCAACTATCCTGAAAAAAATTACTTTGTACTATTTATTTCCATGTTTAACCCTAATGCCCCTGAACTAATAACACATTAATTCGCATAATTAAAGTGTGATTTCGCATTTGTTTGCGAAATGGGAACGTTTTCACAACCCTTGTGTGAAATATGGATTATAAATGGGTTAATAAGGATTATTAATGTTATTGCTGACAAAAAATAGGATATGAACAAGTCAAGCATACATCCGGTGTATTAAATGACCTTCACCAATATACACCCGATGTATTAAATGACCCTTACCAATATACACCCGGTGTATTAAATGACCGTTACCAATATACACCCGGTGTATTAAATGACTCTTACCAATATACACCCGGTGTATTAATTGACCCTTACCAATATACACCCGGTGTATTAATTGACTCTTACCAATATACATCCGGTGTATTAATTGACCCTTACCAATATACACCCGGTGTATTAAATGACCCTTACCAATATACACCCGGTGTGTTAAATGACCCTTACCAATATACACCCGGTGTGTTAAATGACCCTATCAATATACACCCGGTGTATTAAATGACTCTTACCAATATACACCCGGTGTATTAATTGACCCTTACCAATATACACCCGGTGTATTAATTGACTCTTACCAATATACACCCGGTGTATTAATTGACCCTTACCAATATACACCCGGTGTATTAAATGACCCTTACCAATATACACCCGGTGTGTTAAATGACCCTTACCAATATACACCCGGTGTGTTAAATGACCCTATCAATATACAATCGGTGTATTAAGTGACTCTTACAAATATACACCCGGTGTATTAAATGACCCTTACCAATATACACCCGGTGTATTAAATGACCCTTACCAAAATACACCCGGTGTATTAAATGACCCTTACCAATATACACCCGGTGTATTAAATGACCCTTACAAATAAACACCCAGTGTATTAAATGACCCTTACCAATATACACGCGGTGTATTAAGTGACAATTACCAAAATACACCCGGTGTATTAAATGACCCTTACCAATATACAACCGGTGTGTTAAATGACCCTTAGCAATATACACCCGGTGTGTTAAATGACCCTACCAATATACACCCGGTGTATTAAATGACCCTTATAAATAAACACCCAGTGTATTAAATGACCCTTACCAATATACACGCGGTGTATTAAAGGACAATTACCAAAATACACCCGGTGTATTAAATTACCCTTACCAATATACACCCGGTGTATTAAATTAACCTTACCAATATACACCCGGTATGTTAAATGACCCGACCAATATACACCGGTGTATTAAATGAACCTTATCAATATACACCCGGTGTATTTTTGCCTAGTGTGTCCCGTATGTAATTATAACTCATCAGTTGTGTTTTCCTATCGGAATGCATGATCCGCTGACGATTCTAACACCTCACGTAATATTCGTCAGCACTGATATACTTGATACTTTTGTGCGTCAGCACGTAGAACACTATTGAACGTATATACGTTTTCTTGACACCGTCATGTAAGAGATAGCCTGTTAAGACCTTCAAGCGTCACCCCGGTGCGCCGTTCATCAGCACACTGAGCTTTGTAAATCGTTCAAGGTTCTCCCTGACACCGCAGTGCATCATCAGTCATTACGTCACTCCGAGTCGCTGTCCCGCGAACATTTGCCAGTGGCGCTGTCCTGGCCTGTTGGTTTTCACGCGCCGCCGATTGCTGCCGCCCGCGGGGAAATCAGGCGCACATGACTGATTTACCGTTCGTCAGTACACGTGTTTTGCAAGATATGACAACGGTAGAATTGAAAACGACACTACGCTTTATCATCGGTGCAATTCGACAATGGCGAAAGGTCAGGCGTAATATTATGTGTTTATGTACTTACGTCCGAAGTTTATCGAGGCATGCACAGTGTCTGTCATCACCACACGTGCAAAAGTGGTATATTTCAACCGACAGTACAAACTAAGTAATACTAGCTTGGGGGGTAATTCGAGGTCAATTAACACCCGTGAAAATGTGTCGATAAATCCAGCCGCCGTTGTGGCGATTAAAGATGGCGCTGCGTTAAATTGTGTGATGCTGTTTCATATATTTTGTTGTGAACGTGTGCCTGAATGCCGTCATGTCACCTTGCTAATGACCTACACAGTCTTCAAAAAATTACCTACCTGCCTAGTATTCAGCGTTCTCTTTCCACAATACAAACACAGCTCAGATGTAATGTATGCGTGTAGCTGTTTTCACCAGAAGGAGCGACTAAATTGTGTTTTATTGACAGTTTTAAGTGTTAGCCAATGCTGTAAAAAAACGTGCTTCAACGAGTCCCGGGCTCCCACTGTTTAGTATCCATCGTTGTTTTCCTCCAGCTTAATAACATACACTATTTTCTATAGCAAACCGGAAGTGCTGCTGACAATACAATTATTTTTTCACATATTCAACAGTTTCAATTGCCTATAAAGATTTCCGTCACGTTAACAAGATGTCTTCTTCGGTACGGATGACATCCTGATAGGATGACATCATCTTAGACGTGTTGATTTCGTGGTTCCGCTTATTTCGGTTGATCGCGCTGCCTCTGTCTTTCGCATCCAGATGGCTTCTTTTACGCGCCTACCAGGACGTATTGTTAAAATCATAAAATGTGAAAAATAATTGCATTATCATGAAAATGAAGTATCCTAAGAAATGTTAAATAAATTGAAGTGTTGCTGTTTGACTTCCTGTGTTACCTGCAAACGTATATATTATTTCAAATAAGGAGAAACATTCCTTTAAATGTACGTCTTCGTAGGTTTTGCAGTAAGCGTGGTGAGCCTGTGCACGTGTTAGGTTCGATAAGGCGTTGCCATGAAACGCACCGCTGCAGTTTGCTTATATTTTGTATCAGTGTTTCATTACGAATCAAATATAAGCGGTACGATGGCAATTATTGGTCAATGACAGTTTTGTCTATCATCCGTTTGCTTTCTAGGGAATCTAATGAAGATTCCAGCGAAATGACAAATTGTTTCTATTCTGTGTAACGTAAAGCGTCTAACCCAGTCGAAATGATATAAATTTTCGAATCATATGTCAAGTCTGTTAGATAACACCGTATTTTCATGATTCTTTCCAATCCTTATTGCAGCAGAATTCATCATACATATGATATTGCCCATAACATGAAACATTTTATGTGAAACTGTATCTTGTTTCATATGCTTTTACTTAATGTATTGATTGGCTTCATTTCAAAATGAACTGAAAATAAACGAGCATATTTTCTATACGACAAGCTACTAGAACAGGCTATGCAATAGCCAACAACCTGCACCAGGGCACAGACCAGCAACATACACCCTTGCAACAAACAAAGGCATCGAACAACCAACCTACTCCAGGCAATAAACAACCAGCCTACTCCAGACAATAAACAACCAGCCTACTCCAGACAATAAACAACCAGCCTACTCCAAGCAATAAACAACCAGCCTACTCCAGACAATAAACAATCAGCCTACTCCAGGCAATAAACAACCAGCCTACTCCAGACAATAACCAACCAACCTACTCCAGGCAATAAACAACCAGCCTACTCCTGGCAATAAACAACCAACCTACTCCAGATAATAAACAACCAACGTACTCCCAGCAATAAACAACCAGCCTACTCCAGACAATAAACAACCAGCCTACTCCAGGCAATAAACAACCAGCCTACTCCAGGCAATAACCAACCAGCCTACTCCAGGCAATAAGCAACCAGCCTACTCCAGGCAATAAACAACCAGCCTACTCCAGGCAAAAAACAACCAGCCTATTCCAGGCAAGAAACAACCAACCTACTCCAGGCAATAAGCAACCAACCTATTCCAGGCAATAAACAAACAACCCACTCCAGGCAATAAACAACCAGCCTACTCCAGGCAATAAACAAACAACCTACTCCAGGCAATAAACAACCAGCCTACTCCAGGCAATAAACAATCAGCCTACTCCAGGCAATAAGCAACCAACTTATTCCAGGCAATAAACAACCAGCCTACTCCAGGCAATAAACAACCAACCTATTCCATGCAATAAACAACCAGCCTAGTCCAGGCAATAAGCAACCAACCTATTCCAGGCAAGAAACAACCAGCCTACGCCAGGCAATAAGCAACCAACCTATTCCAGGCAATAAACAACCAGCCTACTCCAGGCAATAAACAACCAACCTATTCCAGACAATAAACAACCAACCTACTCCAGGCAATAAACAAACAACCTATTCCAGGCAATAAACAACCAGCCTACTCCAGGCAATAAACAACCAACCTATTCCAGGCAATAAACAAACAACCTACCCAGGCAATAAACAACCAGCCTACTCCAGGCAATAAACAACCAACCTACTCCAGGCAATAAACAAACAACCTACTCCAGGCAATAAACAACCAGCCTATGCTTGGTAACAAACTAACAATTTACCGAAAAATCAACCTGCTCTTGGCAGCATCTTCTTTATTCTAAGCAACAAACAACTAATCCACTACTTGCCACAACAATGAACATTCACTGTGCAACAAACAAAACATGTTATTCTATAAAACAAATAAACAGCTTCCTCTAAAACCAATTAACCTAGTTTACCGACTGTAGAAAGTAAACAACATATCCAGCCTACTACTGTACAATATATTCAACCAGAAACAAACGCCCAGCCTGCTCCAGGTAACAAAGGACCAGCCTACTCTAGACTACAAACGATTAAATCCTACATTAGGTAACAAATGGCCAACACATTGTAGGCGACAAATGGTCAGTCTAGTATTGGTTGCAAAAGACTAATTTGCTCAAACCAAATAAACAACGTAAGAGTGAAGCATAACTATCCTGAAATAGCCCCAATCTGTATGCACTCGGTGTGCTAACATGAGTGTAAACAGCGAGCGAGAAGCTGCGTGTTTGCAGAGTCAATATTCAATCACCTTCTACACACGGTCGAGTTTAAGTCGTTGCGTGTTTTAAGCATCTGCACAGCCAATGACGCCGGCGTTGATCTCCGAAGCAAACAGAGTCACTTGCTTAAAAACTTCAATAGTTCAATAAAGAAATATGGCCTCGTGTCTGGAAAAGAAGGCGGCAGCTTCCTAAACGATTTGTCTAACATTCCTAGCTTGTTGAAATCATGTACAGCAATGTTGCAGAACAACGGAAACTACGTAGAAACTACATAGCAACCACTACAACAGTGGAATTTCTGCTTACAACAGCGAGAACATATATATATTCGTGAACTTGCGTCATATGTCTGTGCTCAAAGGTACATGGTGGCATCGATGACTTGCTTTGTTCTTGTTCTGTTTCTACAACGTCCGAAAATAAATCGCCCTCTCATGTCCAGTAAACCCACCCAGTTATTGTTTTATATAACAATTTGTACTAGAGATACCCATCATAGGTATGAAGGGTAAAGGTGACATAACAAACACACTAATATGACAAGCATATCGTAGATATCAATGTTGAACGACACCCGTCATCCGTTAATGTAGCTGTTCAACCTATCTTCACTATATCAACGGCCACAGAAACCACTTAGCGTGGATGGATATACTACCACGTGAAATGGAAATGTTCACCCGCGTTCAGGAAGATTGGTGCACCATTGAGGCTTCCAGTAATAGGGCTTTTAAATGTTGGGCACACAGCAAAGGTAAATGGCTGCCGCTTTAGACAAAGTCTTGCCAATTTAAAGCAGTATTTTGTATGCAAGTCAAATATTTATCACCGGAAACCAGTGCGAAACATCGCGGTCAAGTTACGATCTCGCACTGTTGGTCAATGTTGGCAGCTAGCAATACAACTATGGAGTACTTTGGTGTGTCAAGAATATGGATCAGTGAGTTAGTATATCGTCTGTAAAGAGCATAATTATTTATGCCGTAATTACGCGCGTGGCCCATAGCCCAATACCCCTAACCCCCCCACCACCCACCCGAATTACGCCACTGCGGCTGTTTACCCAATCAATGTCAATATTCCGAATAGCAATGCAATACTCATTGCCACGTAGAATTTTCCAGCTAAAATGTATCAAAGAATTTGAAAAACTGTCAAGGGAAGTCATCGAGAAGCACAATTTAACTCATGCATTATTTTAGTTGCAATATTATGACAGCGAACCAATATGGACGTTCATTGTACAATCACACACTGTTGTTGATACACTTTGTCTGTCGTCAACATCTTATACTACCACACGCAGATCGCTACATGAAGTGTGATTTCACATAACTAAGACAATCCTTTGTAACGTTGTTATAAGTGATATAACTGATGCTAGCGTCGGTTCCTGGACATATTATGACGTCGCAGGTGGGTTGACAGATGCGCTGTGGTGTGGGTGTCGCATGCAGGACACTGTCGACTCACGTGACATGACGAAGACACTGCGTGATATAACGGCCGCGGCGGACGTATCATAAGCGCGGATGTTCCGTCGCGCGGTGTCAAGACGAAGCCGGAGTCATTTCGCATCAGTGGGACGCTGCAGCCGGGTTGATTGGTCGGGCGGAGACTTCAATAACGTTCGAAGATCTGTAGTAATCTGGCGGCTGCTCTAAACGGACACTGATGTAAGTTACACTGATTCCGGTCGTACAATTAAATCACGTTTTATTGCGTTTTCGCTTGTATCCCCTGGTTTCCGAATGCTGCCTATTCAGCAGGAATGTTAACTGGTTGCCTGGTCTCGCATGTTGGATCTCAAGTACCAATAATGAGATTGTTTGTGAGGATAAAATGAGCAGGCTGATTGTTGTTGCTTTCTGCACGCGGGTAAATGACGCGTATTCTCGAAGACTTCGTCGCTCTCTGGCATCACTGTCATAGACATGTTGACACTATTGTAGATATCGCTCTCATCTATGTGGTCCATCATCAGCTTCCTCATAGTGGCTGCATCTAACAGTGACAAAGTGAGGTGCCGTCATTATTAGTTTAGCAGGACAGGACAGTACAGTGCCAATCACTTGCTTAGCCTAGGCCAACGCAAGTGTCAATCGAAGAACTAACATAATCACAAAATGCAATCAGAGCGGAACTGGTGGAATGTTCACAAAACGGGGGTAGTCCGGTCGGACACCAGTGATATAGTGACAATGACAACAAGTTGGCACTCATTTGTGAATGAGAAGGACGAAGACAGGCCAAATTTCCCAGTGTAGATGAGAGAGGAGACGAGATCGTATAGCCACAGTGGACACATACCACAGCTAAGTAAAGAGTGGGCGACAACAGCTTACACATGTAGAACGAGAAGACGAGTTGAGGAACAGTTGATGTTGAGGAACAGTTGATGTTGAGGAACAGTTGGTGTTGAGGAACAGTTGGTGCTGAGGAACAGTTGATGTTGAGGAACAGTTGATGTTGAGGAACAGTTGGTGTTGAGGAACAGTTGGTGCTGAGGACCAGTTGATGTTGAGGAACAGTTGATGTTGAGGAACAGTTGATGTTGAGGAACAGACGATTGAATAAGCGATTGGGTGGCAGCATAACTCGCATATACTTCGAGAGAATAGTGTAATAAAATAGTGTAATAAAATCATGCACATATCTGTGACGGATATCGTTTACCATAACATGACAGTATTGTGTCATACACCAAGAGTAAACCAATGCCACTTTCTAGCCTCTTACTTATACCCGGAGTAACGCAATATCGTTGTTGAGACTATTACTTGTTTGACAATTATAACTACCAAAAGTATTTTAACTGCTTGACATCTATGTCAATATAAAATATATTCCGCTGATCGCGGTTTAATTCCGGCAACGTGTAACACTCTCAGAAGTCATGCAAAACCGGCTCAAAAGAATGAAGTGGTTGTAAAACAGTTCCATTTGTATGGAGTAATTCCAGGGATGAACCATGATAATGTCGTACGCATTCACACGGAGACAATATATTGAAAACACGCATATGATTTCACAGCATTGTCGTCAATGTTTACCCATAACTCGTAGGCATAGTACATGTATTTACAAAGAACCATCTGGTTTGTTGCCTGCCTTGCGTATCTTCTCCACATCCCCGATCACCACCGTTGATGACCGTGCGCGTCAATAGCCCAGCGGTACAACAGTCAGAGCGTACTACTGAACCGCATTAATCTGAAGTGGCAAGACTCATTTTAATGAGCAAGGATGGCAAGGCAATTTGATTACTAACCGTACATACTAGATTACTAACGATGTGATTGTGTATAATATTTATGAACTACCGACCGAGTTGTCGTCGAGGTGGAAAGAGGAAATCCAAAATTACCCGCATACCGAAACATCCACACACACTATCATTCCACACCTACTCAACTACCCGCACGCTCGTCATCTCACCCAGTCACACACCCATCGATATATCAAATAAATGACACCCATCCACTCAGCCACCCACCCACCCATCCGCTCAGTCATCCCCACATCCACTCAGTCACCCACCCATCCACTCAGCCACCCACCCATCCAGTCAGCCATCCCCACATCCACTCAGTCACCCATCCATCCACTCAGCCACCCATCCATCCACTCAGCCACCCATCCATCCACTCAGCCACCCACCCATCCACTCAGCCACCCACCCATCCACTCAGCCACCCATCCATCCACTCAGCCACCCACCCATCCACTCAGCCATCCCCACATCCACTCAGTCACCCATCCATCCACTCAGCCACCCACTATCCACTCAGCCACCCACCCATCCACTCTGCCACCCACCCATCCATTCTGCCACCCACCCTTCCACTCAGTCATCCACCCATCCACTCAGCCACCCACCTATCCATTCAGCCACCCACCCATCCACTCAGCCACCCAGCCTTCCACCGGATTATCAAATTCGATCACGTCCATACACCCACTCACCCAGTCACTCTTCCATCGACACATCAAGTGCCACCTCATATATTACGCTTTCACCCATCCACCGATTCGATACATACAAAATCACCCACTTATTCTACTATCCACCAGCCCACCTAACAACAACCCCCCCCCCCGACCACCCTTCCGTAATCCCGTAGAACATATCAATGACACAGATCCACTAAAGCCATCAACGAAACAAAAACAAACAGACGACGACGCCGATGCACTACACCTGCACTCACCCAAGAGAACACACAAGTCATTCGTTGAAGAGGTCAATCAAGTTCTCCCACTACAAGCTGTTATGACAAAAAGAAGTTGCCGTACTTGGAGCACATCATTCGGGTAGAATACGACAGGTTGGAAAAGCCGATAATGACTGGAATGAGTGAAGGCAAACGGAACAGAGGAAGCGCGCACATAATATGCATGGGCGATATTACAGAATCCAACAAAGCTGACGGAGGACGAGTTGAGAGAAGTAACAAGGCAGAGGATTGGTTGGAGACATCTCATCGTGGACGTCGCTACGACTTGACGAGATATCACATCACAAACTCAACCATCCAAACACAAACTAACGTAATGAAGCGTGCTGATTATCGAATCAGCTTCGATTACTCTGTCAGTGTGATTGTTGCACTTATAATGCAATCGTTTACTCGGTGCTCAAGCACTAATGTGCAGAGGCAGATCGTGTCAGGCTATTCTCCAATCTGCTGCCATCGGATGACTTAATCGACACGGAACAGCAGGCTAAATCAACCCGACGACGGCGGAAGGCGATCGACCGGTAATATTCGGTAATCACCACGTAGCGGATGTCGGTCTGGACCACAATCGTCTTGTGACTGTTCTTTGGATCGTAATGCAGGCGATATGCATAGGTACGAACACTTTCAGTTTGCCAGTCATGCTATATTGACCAGTCTTGATTCATGAACGTGAATGGAGATTGACGTAACCTGTTTTTACAGCATAGCCGTGTAACCCTCACATTCACTCATTCACTCCTGCACTCCTTCACTCACTCACTCACTCACTCACTCACTCACTCACTCACTCACTCACTCTCACGCACGCAGACATGCACACGCACACGTGCACACACACACACACACACACACACACACACACACACACACACACACACACACACACACACACACACACACACACACACACACACACGCACACACTCACACAAAACTTGATAGGTAGATAGTTCGTTTAAATGCGATGTTGCTTTGATATGTTGATGTACTTGGTATAAAGAGCAAGTATAACGTGCCTTCCTACTCAAACTAGCATGAACGAAACGCCAGCTGAGATCACGTGATACGTTAAAAACCATCGAAAGAATTCATTTCAGTCGTTAGATCGGGTAACTAGCGAAAGTGTGAATAGCTTTACGCCGTAGCATATATCGCCGGATCATGCTTGCCCTTTTTTCGCCGAATTTTTACAGAGCTACACTAAAACTAAACTAAATAACGTTTGTTGCGCAAAGAGCGCATGGGTCAATGTTGTTCATGGGCGTGACCTCCATCCTCTCGCCGATCACATGACAAAGTGACACAATTTCCCAAAGGAAGAAAATCATGATTTTTCGCATTTCGATTTTCACTTCAGTTAATGCTTGAACAAGCATTAACTAATTTAATAGTTTGTCTGATGATTTCACAAAAGAACTACATACAAAAGTTGCACAAACGAGCTAGCATGTTGCAGTGGATAATAGGCAGGTTTTTTTCTTGCAAAATGAATTTGAAATAAGAAAAATCGAATCGGTTAAGCACCTTTAATCAAACTGTTTGAGTGGTGTTTAACCAAACTGAGTGAGTGGTGTTTAATCAAGCTGGGCGAGTGGTGTTTAACCAAACGGAGTAAGTGGTGTTTAGCCAAACTGAGTGAGTGGTGTTTAACCAAACAAATTTAGTGGTGTTTAGGTGTAGTTCGTCAAAAAGAGCCTGCGGTAGTTGGCGTAAGGACTCGTTGACTCGACATTTGGCGTTCGACGCATTAATATTCTAGCAGAATGACTATAGGCAAATAAACTACCACCAATACCGACATAACTGCAATCCCTCGTTTGGCCCATGTTTCATTCCTTTAGGTGTGTATACAAATATATGTGTACTATATTGGATTATCCTGTTCACCGGTGAACAAAAAACATATTTTATTAACGATGTGGTTCCGACATTCGTCGGGGATATTTCGTCCACGCAGCAATACGGCTCGTTTTATTTCTCGGTTGTGATGTACATATCAGCGGCCGGCCTCTGTACACCGGCTTATGATAGCTTAAACTTACATTCCATTCCTTTTGCTGTCCGCAATCAACATGCAACACCAGAGTATGCAATCGAACATAAATACACGCATACCGGAAATCGAGGTAATCGCATCTTTGGATGCAAATATCGGGTTTGGTTATTAAAGCAGACGGCTGCGTTCAATCATCGCGATAAATAACGCCACACAGTAGTAAAAAACATTTTGTGTTCAGCTATCCGGCCAAAGTTACTAAAAGGCCAAGCATGACATTACTATTCAACCGAACAACATTTCAACATTATCATTGCGCCATATTAATTACTGTTTTACAATACATATCATAACAATGTTTTGCATTATATACCAATTTCATTATTGAATTTCAACAACATTGTAACTGTTGTTTATCACAGCGCAAGCAGTTCCATTGGACACCTGCTTAATGTACATCGAATGTTGGATGCCATAAAACAAATAATATAATTTTTTAATTATTTTCTCCACGTATTTTTAATTGAAGTTCATTTATCTAAATTGTTATTAAGGGAGGCATTTCACACGCCCAATTTAATGCAATGTTAATCATTATGACATAATTACAATTCATTAAGTTTACGAAATAATATGGCCTTTTGTTGAAATTTCGTTTGAATTCCATATTATTTAATTTTTGTCTCGATTTTCTTCTTAGAGTGGGTTCAAATAACCACCGTTACTGAACTCCGCATTCATTGCAACACGATATCTTCATAACACTAATAGTCATAACACTACAAATGATAAAACAAATACTGTCAGGAGCAGATGGTAAAGACAGCCAAACCTAATTATAAGGTTTTCAGCATCATCAAATGTTCATCCGAAGTCGAATGATCCTCCGCGCCATCTTCAAACAAGGATTTGCCAACTAAGCCTAATGCAGAACCAAGATTTGCCATCTCCTGTGGACCGCAGATGGACATTTGATGATGCTGAAAACCTTGTACTTGACTGGATGTATTTGCCATCTGCTCCTGTATGTTTGAGCCCGCATTCGGCAGCTGCAAAAATAGCAATTGCCGCGCTCCCAATGCAGATGAAAACTGCTGCATCGTCTAACAATCTCTTGAAGTAATGTGTACGGCTATTTGTCAGTGCTGCTGTGTATACATATAGGCACACATACTGACGATGATGCTAAGTTTGATGCATAGCAAGATTAGTTTTAGCCTTTTATATCCTGTAAATATAAAATTATAAAAAACGCAACATTTCTTTAAGTCTTAAATTAGGAGAACGCCTACCAATGACTTCAGTGACGTTTAGGACAACACAACTTTTACACATTGGGATGTATTAATTAGCACGAAGTAGTTTATGAGATTTAAACTGATAAAAAATAGTATACATAATTTTGTGAACAAACAGGCTTTTGACCTTTGGATCTCAAAATTGACCTAAGTAAGTTCAAAACACTAGACACTAAGACACTGAGCACCTCTATTCAGTGTATATTAAGCTCACGTGTGTGGTGTTATGGTTAATAGTATGAGATCAACAACATCGAAGTCATTTGATCTGTACTAGGTAGAGCGATTTAAATTGATGCCAAACATCATACCTGTACAAATAGGAGTTTGACTTCAAATAAACACACGCTTGCACGCACGCACGCATGCACGCACACACGCACGCACACACGCACCCACACCAGACACAGACACACACACACACACACACACACACACACACACACACACACACACACACACACACACACACACACACACACACACACACATACACGAGCACTATAAAATTAAGACTACATCGGTTAGGGCCAGTAAATGGTTTATATTATTATTAATCTTGGTTATCCTTACACTCATCTGTAATATTGTTTTCTTTGCTGTAGTCAACACTATAATGATTTGCTGCAATCATCTCCAACATTGTCATTAGTACACCTAGTGTTTTTTAAGACCTTTCACACGGGCCTTAGAAAAGTGTGAAAACGCTCCATGCTCGTGTGAAATTCAAAAGTAAATCAAATATATTGTGTTGTGTATATATGTGATAAAAGTAAAACCATGTTTGCCCGTGGCCGTTTGAAATGTTGCACTGCCCGTGTGAGCTGAACCTTAAAACTCTGAGTATACCAATGTTCGTAGATCAACAAAACCATACTTGCTGTATGTTTACGCTGTGCACGACAAACTAGCAGCTATTCACTTGCACGAGTTTCAGATAAAATGGATTCGCAGTATCACCTATACGATGGCATGATACGCATGGTGTGTTCACAGTGTCCCCGGACACGAACGGTTGGCCACCATTCACATCCAGCCAATAGTTGCTGATGCCCATATTCGATTATCAGAACTCCACAGCATGGCTTGTGTGTGATCCCTCGTTATTTGCTAAACCACTGATGTTGGTCCGTTGGTGATCGCGTTGTAACATATGCTTCCCTCTTATCTTCTGCTGGTCCGCACGCAGTGGTCCGGGAGGCATTTCGCCCAGATGTAGATGTGTTTTAATTGTCGGTCTTCTTTGCGCTCGCCAGGTCAAGATTGGTGGTTGAACCTGAACTCACTCGACTAATGAGCACTAGAGTTCTACAGAAGTGTAATCATCGCATTGTTCCAGGTTCGACGCGATTTTAATCGTGTACATCAGACGGCAAAATAATCGCTCACGTTGACAATGAAAGAGCAGTGAAGATAAATATATCACCGTAAACATAAAAAGCTGTGAATGTAAACATCACTAAAAAATATGTAGACACTTAATGTCTAGAAGATTTTAGACTTAAAATTTGACCGGAATTTTGAAGTCTAATGGTAAAGCAGATATGGACCTCCAGGACCACCATTACTGATAATTTGGATGTTTAAAAATGTAGCTTGTGCCGGCCCCTTGGAATCCCTCCTCCGGGGTATTTATACTCTGAATTTACAAACTCAGACGCCGTCACTTAAGGCGCTATAATTGCCTAAATATCAATACGCTTTACCACTGGTTCAACTTGTTAAACCATCCTCCTTCTCAACCGCTAGACAGTGTATTCCGGAAGTGTCCAGGCCAAATTTGCAAATTAAACGTTTGGAGCTGGGCCCATCCAGGGTTCCAAGGGCTCTTCCTTTTCCCAAATTTCGTTTACCTCCAAGGTTAAAGAAATTTCGCAAATGTCTTCCATAAGGAAGGACGGAAGTGCTTCAACATTATCATAAATCTTTGGCACAATATTGATTGTGTCAATATCCACTCGGGTCGTTTATAAACACGCTTTTCGAAACCTGCTCTTATGTTGCTAATCTAGGCTTGGCTTAACACAGTTAGTCATTAAGTCAAACTGGCATATACTTTACACTGTGTTCAGCTCGTTGGTTCATCCCGCTTTTTTTGGATGGATGCTAGAATACCCGATTTTGATTCAGAACATATATTATACGTTCACAGCATCATCACACGCGATGACTTAGAACTTTCCATTAACTGACATGTACTGTACAACATACTGTACAACATACTGTACACAAGCGTGGAGGCCATATCGGATGTTCTTGTTTAATTGTGTCGATGCACATCATATCAGAACACTCAGTTGGTAATTTTGAATCCAGTTGTGTCCCCATATTGATTTTATGATCGTGCGTGCGTGCGTGCGGTACCAACCATTTTGTATTTAAGAAAACGGACTTTTTTATTTTACCAATATTATTGTCATTGGACCATATTCACCATATCATTCATTTGTAATTTAAAGCAAATTTTCAGAGATCATGGAGATATATGGGCAAAACTGGCTAGCCATTATGGCGCCACGAAATCATCTAGTAATAATATTTCATTATAATAAGGGTCAATCCTCGACATAAACATGTCAAATGATGCCACAGTGGCACTTTCATGATCATATACCAGAAAGCAAAGCATGTGGAAAAAAAGAAAGAAGAAAATAACTGGATTTCCTGGCACACGATGCGCTATCTTTGCTAGCTTTGTGGAAGATAAGCTGCGACTGTTTAGCTGCCCAAACATGATGTTTTTTAGGACGGCAAAATCCTTTCATTGATCTCGCATCAGATGTTATCCGTCCTCGCGGCTTTGAGATGTCATCGTCATACGGGCCGATAGACCCTCGAAAAGTACGAAGTGTTTCGTCAGGGACTTGAACCCTGGTTGTTGTTGTTTTTCGAATTCTTGTGTTTTTATCTTGCTTTTACTACATTGCGTCACTACTGCTACTGTGGGTGTTATTAATTTCGAAGCACCATCTCGTAGACAGGACGCCAACCACGGCTGAAGAGGACCCATCCCCTTGAGTGACTACACTTCGTCTGACTCCTACCTCTTGACTTGCCTGGCTTGGTTGCACCTACCAGGGTCTTAAGTCTCGGCCAGTATAGCTATCCGGGTTATGAGAGCACACAAGCCTCCCCACTGCGACAAAGTGGTAGTCGTGGAGAAGAGCACATACGAAAGGAGACCTGATAAGAAAGCATTTGAATCAGTAGGCAGAAACAAACTGTTCTATATCGTTCATGCGTATGACATCCCAGAGAAGATCGTTAAAGTCATACAGATAATGCATGAAAGCACTTCTGCCGTCGTACTAACTCCCAAAGGTACTGACTTTGTGTGCCAACAAACAGACAATTAAATACACTCTATGTATTAAAGGCTTTGCTTTCCTCAAACACTACTTTGCTTTCGTCTTTGCCGACAGTCAACATACCATATATTCTGAACTCACGACGATGAGTTGGTTTATGTTAACAAACGCCACGCGTGAAACCGAGCTGGTCAACAACGGTACGGACAACGGGAGTCTGCACACAGACATGATGGACATCAGTCGGCTGCACTACCCCGGAACCTTCAAGGGAAATTACACATCTCAAGATTTACACAGGAGTTCTCCAAGGAAACCCTCTTGTCCCATACATGTTTATCACAATTTTGGACTACGCTCTAAGAACTAGGATTGCTGACAGACGCCGATGCACCAGACATCCAGACTGCCATCTCTCTGATTTGGATAATGCTGATGACATCGCTCTGTTCGCTGACACAATATAAGAAGCAGAACGTTTACTTCATAAAGTGGAAAGTGTTTCCAAATCTACTGGACTATTTCTCAATCCAAGCAAAACAAAGTACTTGTATATCAATCTGTCTGCTAATGATAGCGTTCACTCCTCAGACGGGAGTCAAATTGAGAAAGTAGAGGATTTTAAATATCTCGGATCCTACACAAACTCACAACATGACATTCAGTGTAGAAAAGCCCAGGCATGGGCAGCAGTTCACGCCCTTGACACAGTTTGGAGACCGCTCATCTTCGGACTCACCAAACTGAAGATTTTCAGGACGACGGTCGAACCGATCCTGATATATGGATGCGATTCATGGTCGCTAACACAAACTGGATGGCACCTACACAATAATGCTGCGGAAAAGTCTAAACGAGTCATGGCACAATCACATACCAAACAAGAACTGTACGGCTCCTCCCACGGATCACCACCATCGTGAGAAAACGGCGTCTTCGTCTGGCAGGTCATGTGATGTGTCATGACGAAGCAGCCAACAAAGTCCCGCTCTGGAAGCCCGATGGCCCTCGGAAAAGGGGTCGACCAACGACAACTCTACAAAACATCCTGGAGAAAGACACGAAATTCAGCGGGACAAATTTACTAACTGCAATGAATAACCGAAACCACTGGAATGAAATCGTCACGTCACCACATTAAGTGGACGACATAAGTCAAATCAAGTTAAATTAACTTTGTCTTTCTGTCGTAAGGAATGCTTGCACACAAATTAACGCTCATGTGTCTTCGACGATCCCATCTTCAACTATCGCTGCTTCCTCAATTCGACTTCTTTGTAATATCAGATATTTACACCTTGGGCTACTCTTGGCGTTATCATTTCTTTATCCCTCGTGTGTGCCCTTGCTGTTCGCTGACATTCCTGTAAGTCGCCCTCTTCTACTCGCAAACACAAAGTCCAAGTTATATATTGTGTGACCATCTCACTCCATCATATATAATGTTACTTCAAGGCCAGTTAATGTATCATTTTCCACCAGGTGTCTTTCCTCGAATTTCTTCTTGTTCAACACGTGTGGTATGGTTATGCATATTATATGAGACGATATCTGAATGCCAAAGCCATGATACGGCGGCTTATTAGTCGGCGTCGCTTTGATGCATCAATCACTTGCCCTGTCACTTATGCATAAGATTAGATTCTTATATC
>BSQZ01000070.1:2729616-2744616 GCA_033239005.1 Lamellibrachia satsuma | reverse complement strand
GATTTTTGGCAATAATTTGAAATGAGGGTAGCAAAAAATCGAATTGAGGAGGGACATTTAACTAACGTTCACTTTTAAGCATTATAGACACATCATATGTTCATTATAGACAAATTCATATGTTCTTTATACACACATCATATGTTCATTATAGACACATTCATATTATGTTCATTATAGACACATTCATATGTTCATTATAGACACATCATATGTTCATTTTAGACCCATTCATTCTAATATATAATGTTTCTTACTATTATTGAACATTTCCCAGGATAGTTCGTTTTCATGTTCAAACATTTATTTTAACATATCCAAAATGTTTTGTTTACCTTAGTAGAGCTTTCGATACCTTGCCAAGGTGGCTTCGTCTGTACTGATGAAGATGATGGTAGGATGACGTCATCATAGACGTGTGGAGGTTCGTAGTTCCTCATATCGGTTGACTGCTGCATGTGTCTTTCGTATCCATATTTAACAAGATTTAACAAGATTTGCCATCCAAGCCAAAGGCCCAGATGGCAAGTGGACAAGGAAGCCATTGGCTTATCGAGAGTCCAACAATGTTCACCTACTTATAATCCGCCCTCCTGATATATGTGTCAACCTCGTTTTTAAACATATTCACGCTGCTAGCAGTTACACAATCTGTAGACAATTTGTTCCATTCATTTATTGTCCTCTGTGAGAACGAGTGCTTCCTGATGTCCAATCTACATTGATCCTTTACTAATTTTGCCTCATGTCCTCTAGTTCTGCTATCCTTCTTGAGTGAGAAAAACATATTTCTATCAATATTTTCATACCCATTCAATATCTTAAAAACTTCAATCTGATCTCCTCTTAACCTCCTTGTCTCTAGAGTTGTTAAACCACATTCTTTCAGGCGTTCTTCATAACTAAGGTCTCTAAGTTCTGGAATCATTTTAGTTGCTCTCTTTTGTATGCGTTCAAGCGTATCTATATCCTTCTTACGATATGGTCTCCATGCTTGTATACAGTATTCTAAATGAGGTCTAACTATTGCTTTATAAAGAGGTATAATTAACTTTTTTCCCTTGTATGTTATGCTTCTTCTAATCAATCCAAGAATTTGATTACCCTTTGAAGCTGCAATACCACACTGCTCTGAAACTTTCATATCAGCGCTTATTTTAACTCCTATATCCTTTTCTTTTACAGTAGTACCCAGAACAGTATCTCCCATTTTATAGTTTACATTCAAATTCCCATGTCCTGTATGCAGGCATTTACATTTCCCAAAATTGAATAGCATCTGCCATTTCTCAGACCATTTCACTAATCTGTCTAGATAGTTTTGTAAATGTTGTTTATCACCATCAGTATTAACCTTTCTAAACAGTTTTGTGTCATCCGCAAATTTCAGTACGTTACTTGTTATACTGTCGTCCAAGTCATTGATATAAATTAAGAATAATATAGGTCCTAATACTGATCTTTGAGGTACCCCACTCAAAACCGATTTCCAATTTGAAACTTCTCCATCTACTACAACTCGTTGTCTTCTGTCAGCCAGCCATTGTTCTATCCAGTCAGTTATGCTATCCCCGATACCATGGGCTTTTAATTTAAGTAGCAATCTTTGATGTGGCACTTTGTCAAAAGCTTTTTGAAAATCTAAGTAGATAATATCTACTGGCGATCCTACGTCTATCCACTTAGTGATTTCTTCCAAAAAACATTACATATTTGTTAAGCATGACCTCGCTTTAAGGAGTCCATGTTGAGATGAATTTAATAATTTATGCTTAACGAGGAAGTCCACCATATGGTCTTTAATTAACCTTTCTAATAATTTACAAATCACTAACGTTAAACTCACTGGTCTGTAATTCTCTTACTTATTTCTCGAACCCTTTTTAAATAATGGTATGATGTTTGCTTCTTTCCATTCAAACGGAACAACTCCCTCTTTTAATGACAAGTTGAATACTCTTGCAAGTGGTATACTGATTTGATCTACTGTTTCCATTAGTCATTTTGGAGGAATCCCATCCACTCCCGGTGATTTGTTATCCTTCATTGCCTTTATTTTCTTAGCTACCAATTCTGGAGTTACAACTAACGGTCCTAAATATTCAGATTTAGCCCCCTGAAATTTAGCATCAGCAACTGGTAATGAAATAATATCTTCTTTGGTAAACACTGAACTGAAGTAACCATTTAGGTCTTCCGCCATTAAAAACCCCTGTGATATTATATTTCCAGCACTGTCTTCTAGAGGTCCAACCTTGTCTTGTACGTTTTGTTTACTCCTGACATATGCATAAAAACTCTTGCTGTCATTTTTTATGTTACATGCCAGTTTTTGCTCATAGCTTCTTTTAGATTGTCTGATTTCAGTTGTAGCTGCATTAAGTGCCTCTTTGTATTTTGCATAGTCTTCTTCCTTTCTGGTACGCCTATAAACCCTCCACATAGTTTGTTTTAGCATTATTTTTCTAATAGCCTCTTTTGACAAGTGTTTCTTTCTACACCGTTTTCCTTGTTTTCGGAAGGGAACAAATTTATCGATGATACTCTCAATTTCATATTTTAGAATATTCCAACATTCAATTGCGGTCTTATTTATCAGCATGTTATTCCAATCTAGCTGTGCTAAATATTTTCTCATATCTTTGTAGTTACCTTTGTGGAAGTTTCTCTTGTACGTTTTCTTATTTTTACCTTCTGATTTTACATTGATGTCAAAATGTATTTGATTATGGTCACTATTACCCAATGGTTCAAGTATTTTTACATTGTCCACTAATTCTTTTTGTGATGACAAAACTATATCTAATACATTTTCTCCCCTGGTTGGTTCTAGTACGTGCTGAGTAAGAAAGCTATCCTGGATTAAACATAGAAATTGTTGATCCTCAATCCCTGTGCTCTCTAGAGAATTCCATTGTATGTGTCCATGGTTAAAATCTCCCATTATGATACATTCCCCTTTACTAACTTCCTTTATAGCGTTTTTTATTTTTGTGTTGTCCTCTTCGTTTATGTTTGGACTTCGGTAAACTAATCCAATAGTTAATTTTGAATTTCCTGAAACAATTTTGCACCAAACAGCTTCATCGCAATCTGCTTCCCTTTCTAGTTTTATTTCATAAGCCTGAATAGATTCTTTAACATATAAAATATCTCCCCCGCCCCTTCTTCCTATTCGATCTTTCCTAAACATTACGTATCCTGTCAGTCCTAATTCAGCATCTGTTATATCTATGTTGGCCCATGATTCAGTTATACCAATTATGTGAGGGTCAATATCTTCTACCATAATGTTTAATTCGTTTTTCTTATTTACTATGCTCCTTGCATTTAAACATACGCATCTATAACCTTTTTCAGAGATGTTTTTCGGATGATTTGATATTGATTTATCTGTGCTAGTGGCCTCTTGTTCTGCTTGAGACACCTCTAGGTAACCCCCCTGCACTTCTAGTTTAAAGAATGTTTACTTCCAAAAATATTTGTCATTGTACCCAAGTCGCTATCTACTGCTGCTGAAAGTTTGTCCGCGAATACTGCCGCCCCCTTTCCACTTAAATGAAGCCCATCCTTCATGTACATATCTGCCCTCCCAACAAAACTTCCCCATAAATCAACAAATCTAACTTCCTCTTCCCTACACAGCCTCTGGACTAACATGTTAATTGCCATCCCCCGACAATTTCGATATTTGTGACCCCTCCTGCCCATTACAGGTAAAATCCCTGACAGTATTACCTGCTCAACCCGCGTCTGTTTTAGTGTTCTGACCAACTGCCTATATTTCCTAACTATGGCAGTTGTACCCTCCCTCTCTACGTTATTTGTCCCTACGTGTACTAAAACAGATCCACCCTTACCCGAGCCTACGATGTTTTTTACCCTCTCAGTTATCGCCTCTATTTTGGCTCCAGGCAAGCAGACCACCACATCATCTCCCTTGTTTAAGACTCTGTCGGTCTTCCTAACTATCGAATCCCCCACAAACACCCTCGCTCTCTTCCTCACCCCTTCTATCACTGCTGCAGAATAACTCTTCCTTTCGATCCCCTCCATCACATTCTGTCCTGACCCCTTCCCTCCTGTCTCCCCCACTTCCCACTCCTTTGCTCTTGTCTCTCCCACTCCCCTCTCCTTCACTCCGGTTGTTTTCCCTTCCGTCTCCCCCACTCCCTTCTCCTTCCCTCTTGTCTCCCCTACTCCCCTCTCCTTCACTCCGGTTGTCTTCCCTCCCGTCTCCCCCACTCCCTTCAACTCGGACTTGTTGTTAGCGGGCTGTGATGGCGGACTTATTGGTGGTGGTCTGTGAGGGCGGACTTGTTGGTAGCGGACTGTGAGGGCGGACTTGTTAGTAGCGGACTGTGAGGGCGGACTTATTGGTGGTGATCTGTGAAGGCGGATTTGTTGGTGGTGGTGACCTTCTACGATGACGTCATCCTACCGTCATCGTCATAAGTACTGATGAAGCCACCATGGCAAGGTGGCAATAAATCTTTTGGATACGTTAAATTAAATGTTTCAACATGAAAACGAACTATCTTGGGAAATGTTCAATAATAAGAAGAAACATTTTATGTTTTGTGCAATGATTTAACATCCTACGAATCTGACCTTACTGATTTAGTCACCTAAACCGGATGATTAACGGCGTGTTGATGACGTGTGTAGATTACGTGATGAAAAACATGGACCACGCGTATTAGCCATCTACGTAGTGTATAAATATATACATTAACCTCAATAGTCTCGAAGGTTTCATTATAGCCAATAGCTGGAAAATTACCAAATATGTGAACCAATAACAATGACTTGTTTCAACAAATGATATTGTGTTAAAATGATGTACCACTCGCAGAACCCTTCATTCTACTTTGCTTAACTTTGCCATTGCTTTACTGTGTAACGATTTCAATATTTTAAACCTACAGGGTAATATTTACATAATATTACTATTCTCCTGCACTCGTCACCTGATCAGGATGAAGCAATTATCAATCAACTTTGCACCTGCACTACCAGTGTAACCGATCCACGGCGGTACGCTTCCATGTTTAATAACATGTAACACTAGACGGCCTTTGAAAGCGCGCCAGCTTCTCCGTTGGAGATAATTTCGATTTATTGAAACAAAATACAGGCGAACCACATTTTTCAGCATTCGATTTGATGACATTCTGATTTCCGTATGGAATAGTTCTCGTGTTGCTGGTGTATATATATAAATACTGTAATAATTCGATGTTAATTCTCGTTTGACAACGGTTTGCCACGATTTCGAAATAATCGCAGTACTTAGGCTATTATAACGCTAACCACAGCAGTGAAATCATTTTAAATGTAATTTGAAATAACATAACTCAGATTCCAAAGATACGCGTCCAACTCGTGCGCTACACAGAACCAACATGCAACTGATCAACGGCTAAACATGTTCGTTCTGTGATGCGCCACTAGTAGTCTACTTGATGAGTAGGTGGTGCTATTTATTGCCACGCAATGTTGACATGCTAATGGAGCCATACACTCGCATCCACAAATCGTATGCGCATTTTCTTCCATACATCCGTACACTGTTACGGAGACATTTGTCAGGCGTTCATACCTTGCATGCGAAATGTGAGCATATTTATGTTCGGAAAGTTAGTAAGAATTACAAATACAATGCATGTAATATGTGCCACAGAAGACAGCATGCTGTGTGTTAGTTTTGTATATAACGGCGTTATGAGTTTGAAATGAATACATAAATGTAAAAAAATCTAATAGAAAACATGTTGTAGGCATGCAGGTGAATTATATGATACGAAGACCAGTTCATGTCGTAGGTAGCCTCATGTATGAAAGAAACCGGCGTTGGATGGTGCCCTCTTCATATAGTATTTTCCACTGCACAAAACAGTTTGGTCAGAGCCGGTGGAACTAAAGGAAGAATAAATAACATACCAGCTTAGTATTGTGTCTCGATGCTTCGTATGTACTAAGACTGCAGTTATTCCAGTGACTCTTGGACTGGTATTTGGTCGTCGTGTCGCGTGTGGTTTTGAGCTGCAGTGCACGAGAGAGTTAACATCCTGACGACGTATTATGTTGCCGCCGCTACGTGAAATGCAATGCGCTTTGTGGCAGAGGAGCAGAACTCACACCATGGACGGCTCCAGATTGGGCCTCGGGACCCGTCCAATGTGACATTCGTTAGAGCATCATAATATATGTCGTTCGTGTTTTGGCAGACAAAATGGTTCGCCACTAAACGACAGAAATATCGACAACCTGTAAATTAGGCATGTAAATTAGGCGTTCACGGGTGTATGTGTAGACAATGGGAACGAACACGCAGCACGCGGATCGTGAGAATGGAAGTGGACGCGGTGGATGATTAGCCATCCGCAGGAAATCAGCCAGGGTGACGTGTCAAGTAGAAACTAAACCGGCATTCGTGATTAAACAGCGTAGCGCAGAGCAGCAACTAATTAAGCTGATTGGACTTGATGATGCCGTTGAATTGATGGAACTTTGTATTGATGACAATGATTCAGCCTTTGCAACACCGCTGTTCTGTTGGATAAAGAATACATACAGATGTCCCGCGTTCCGGAAACTGAATCACAAGTGGTTAATTTGGTTTTGTGATCGGAATATAAACAGTAGATCTATTAACAGATGATTCTGCTAACGCAAGGAACATTTCGTTTTCTAAATATCATAAACTGCAAACAGAAGTGAGCTAATCATCTCACGACATTTGATGCGGGTTAGTAGCACATAAGTAATGACGTTTTACGGCTATTTTTCAGAGTTTACTGTGATTCAAAGAATAATAAAGAGTACTAACTGGCCCTATGGCACGCAACAGTAATCAAATGAAAGATTCCCTTGCATTCAAGGATGAAAATGGTAGATTAAATGTCAGAAAATGTTTTATGGCAGACACCAGGTTATTTGAGTAACTAGATTTATTGTTGCACCGGAAATTAAGACAGCTGATCACAAATTAAATTCGACTTGACGTTCGATAATCCCACAACATAACCCACCACGCATATCTTTGTATCTACACAGTGGTTTCTAGTCGTACATTAGCGATAACAATTCAGCATATAAAAGACACGCCGCTTGAATTTCTAGCGATTTTTTAAGCAACAAATGTGACTTCTGTCCCTTCTGTTACTTGCCAACAGTAAGATTGTATGACAACATTGAATCAAATCTAAGAGAGAGAGTGTGGCTACATCTATGATCAGCTATGCTCAGTTTTTTTATTCTTGACTGATTAATTTTCTTTGATTGCACGATTAACCATAAAGGTAAATAAAATGTAAAATTGAACAATGGTTGTAGAAAACATGTGACGGGGCGCGACGGCATACCGGTTAGAGGCCGGACTCTCAATCGTGAGAACCCTGTTTCAAATCTCACTGTGGTCGCTTCGAACCTTTGGCAAGTTTGATCACCCCACGTTGCCACAGTTCACTCAGCTGTATAAATGAGTACTTGGCAATACAGACGGTGGTGGATATGTGACCAAATAGCCTTTGCGCAGCAATTTTGCAGCGTGGCTGAATGCTTCCCATATAAGTTGAGATGGCCTTGGAATGAACAGGTCTGCCAGGGGGTGAAGTGTAAAGCGCTTTGAGCGGTCCTATAGACTAGATACCGCGCTATATAAGAACTTACCTTTTACCTTTTACAGGTGTAGAAATATGCGTTTAATGCAACGTTGATCAGTTTCGAAAGACAATCCTACCAGTCTGTTGAATGCCATTCCAGGAGCACCTAATTAAATATGTCGATGGTCTACACAAAATAGCTAATTTCCGGGACAGGATATTCTACAACATTCAGTTCCATTTGTGTCCAACAATAACAAGCTGAATAACATTCCCAACGCGCTATTACGTAGATATGTATGATTGGCCATCTGCGAGAGTGGCGTTGGTCTAGTAATTGACAATATGCGTGGTGGGCTCATTGCTACGTCCGAGGTACGTGCTGTACACGTCGTGTCAGTCGTCGTATCAAGTGTTGATGTGGCTATGTTTGGAGACGTATTCCGCGTATTCGTACGTGAAGAGGAGATGAACGAACACAGAGAATGCAGATCGTGGGAATGGAAGTGGAGGATGTGAATGATTAGCCATCCGCAGGAAATCAACCAGGGTGACGTGATCGAATAGAAACAAAACCGGCATTCGTGATTAAACAGTATGACGCAGAGCAGCCAGCAGTGTATCAGCAACTGATTGGACTTGATGATGTCGTTCGTTTAAGTCTTACGCAATAAACTCTTGCAATATCAACATACGGTACAAACGATCCACACAATTCACGAAATTCGCAATGTGCACTGCAAATAACAAATAGGCCGTCTTATTGAAATGATCGACCACGAAGACAAGCACATTTGTTATTTATTATACTTCGTTCGAACACCACATCAGACGATCTCCGATGTTCACATTACAACCGAGACTACCACATTATTTAGTCTTAGAGGGGAATATAGATTATTTTATAATAATGGCGCCTCTAGTACCTCAAATGTAATCCGTCAGTCTACTGCTTGCAGAACAACTGTGCTTCCACAACAACTGGAGCCCGTAGAAACTCCAACGGAGAATTGACGGAACTTTGTACTGATGACAATGATTCAGCCTTTGCAACACCGCTGTTCTGTTGGATAAAGAATACATACAGATGTCCCGCGTTCCGAAAACTGAATCACAAGTGGTTAATTTGGTTTTGTGATCGGAATGTAAAGAGTAGATCTATTAACAGACGATTCTGCTAACGCAAGGAACATTTCGCTGTCTAAATATCATAAACTGCAAACAGAAGTGAACTAATCATCTCAAGACATTTGATGCGGGTTAGTACCACACAAGTTATGACGGTTTCCGACCATTTTTCAGCGTTTACTGTGATTCAAAGAAGAATAAAACAGTATTGACTGGCCCTATGGCACGCAACAGTAATCAAATCAAAGTTTCTCTTGCGCACAAGGATGAACATGGAAGATTAAATGTCAGAAAATGTTTTATGGCAGACTCAAGGTTGCTTGAGTAACTGGATTTATTGTTACACCGGAAATTAAGACAGCTGTACACAAATTAAATTCGACTTGACGTGCGATACTTTCACAACAGTTAACATAACCTGTCACGCGTATCTTTGTATATCTACACATTGGTTTCTAGCCGTACAGGGCGATAACAATTCAACATATAAAAGACACGCCGCGTGAATTTCTTGTGGTTTTTTAAACAACAAATGTGACTACTGCTCACTTACAACGTATGCAATGTTTCTATGTCGGATAGCGCACGTAGATGTCTTCATCAAACGCATTTGCATCACTTCTGTTCCTTGCCAACAGTAAGCTTGTATGACAACATTGAATCAAATCTAAGAGTGAGAGAGTGTGGCTACGTCCATGATCAGCTATGCTCAGTTTTTATTATTGAATGATTCATTTTCTTTGATTGCACGATTAACCAAAAAAAAAGTAAATAGGATGTAAAGTAAAATTGAACAATGGCTGTAGGAAACACACGACATGTATAGATATATGTGTTTAATGCAACGTTGAACAGTTTCGAAAGACAATCTGTAGAATGCCATTCGAGGAGCATCTAATTAAATATGTCGATGGTCTACACGAAATAGCTAATTTCCGGGACAGGATATTCTACAACATTCAGTTCCATTTGTGTCCAACAATAACAAGCTGAATAACATTCCCAAAGCGCTGTTACGTAGATATGTATGATTGGTCATCTACGAGAGTGGCGTGGGTCTAGTAGTTGACAATATACGTGGTGGGCTCATTGCTACATCCGAGGTACGTGCTGTACACGTCGTGTCAGTCGTGGAGACGTATTCTGCCTGGAGACGTATTCCTCGGTGCGAGACTTGCCGTGAGCCCAGAGAACAACGCCTCGTCGTATTCGCTTATGTTCGCATCATCACCTTCGCATCCAGGAGCTTCTGGCTACATGATCAGTACACCTGAAAGATCAACATGTAGAAACGCTGATATTTTCAGTTGCTGTGTTAACAAATAATATTGCTCGCTGGACTCTACGGGGTTCAGGAACTTAATTTTAATTGTTTTTTTTTTCTGTATGGAGAGAACTGGAGGTGGGGACAATAACAGAAGAAGAGGTCGAGAAAGCTGTAAAGAAGATGAAAACTGGGAAGGCTGTAAGAGTGGACGAACTGTCAGTGGAAATGGTGAAAGCAAACGAACTAGTGGTAATCAAGTGGCTGACGAGGCTGTTTAATGTGTGTTTCACAACAGGAGAGATATCAACAGAGTTGCAAAGACAAGTGATTGTGCCGATATGGAAGGGGAAAGGGGACATCCATGACCCAGGGAGATACAGAGGCATCACATTTCTGAGCCAAGCCCTGAAATTGATGGAAAGGCTACTAGATGCGAGGGTGAGGCATATAGTGGAGAGCACAATCGGAGAGAATCAGCTGGGATTTAGGAAAGGAGAGGAACATATGATGGATTGTTTGCCCTACGACAAATTATTGAGAAGAGGGAGCATTTAGAAAGGATGTAGCATTCGGTTTTGTCGATCTGGAAAAAGTATTTGACACCGTGCCGAGAGAACATACAGTTGCAGTCATGAAATGGATGGAGGTTGGAGAGGCAGAGGTCAGAATGGTTGAGGAAATATACAAAGTCGGTGTGATTCGATAAACATCAGAACAATTAGGAGTGGGAGTAGGACTTAGACAGGGAAGTGCCTTGAGTCCCCTGCTTTTCATTATGGTGATGAACCTGATCAGTGGAAAGGTATCTGAACAGGAAGAACTTAAGAAGATACTATATGCAGATGACCTAGCAGTGGTGGCTGATAACAAAGAGGGCCTACAGAAAACATTGCAAGAATGGGATAACACCTTTAGAAAACTTGGGCGGTACAGTGTGTGAGGATGGAGAAAGTAGGAAGGAAATACAGAGGAGATTGCAAGCAGGAGCAGTAGCATGGAGGAGAGTGGAAGGCATTATGTGGGGCAGAAAACTGAAGAAACAACTAAAAGGAAAAATGTTTGGAAACCTGCATGGTACCAGCCTGTATATACAGGTTGGGAACTCTGCCATTGACATAGAGACAGGAGGAGAAGATACAGATAGCAAAGAACAAATGGGTCCGGAGAATATGTAAAGTAACCAAAGATGATAGAAAGAATATGAAGGAAGCAGAATGAGATGGGCAGGATATGTGTAAAGAATGGGCGAAGACAGACTGTCAAAAAAAGCATGGAAAGCAGAAGAGGGCGGCAGAAGAAGAAGAGGAAGACCAAAGCTGTGATGGAAAGACTGTGTCAAACGAGAACTTGAAAGGGCAGGTACGAACAGCCAAGAGTGGAAGACCATCGCAGAAGACAGAGGGAGATGGAGATAGTTAACAACGAAAGTGGAAGAAGCTACCAAGGGACTTAGACCCCACCTCGCAAGGGAGCATGGGGAAGAAGCTACCAAGGGACTTAGACCCCACCTCGCAAGGGAGCAAGGGGAAGAAGCTACCAAGGGACTTAGACCCCACCTCGCAAGGGAGCAAGGGGAAGAAGCTACCAAGGGACTTAGACCCCACCTCGCAAGGGAGCAAGGGGAAGAAGCTACCAAGGGACTTAGACCCCACCTCGCAAGGGAGCAGGGGGAAGAAGAAAAAGACGTCCTGCGTAGAACATCAGTGAATATTCTAATACACTGTACATGCTATTCCACGTGATGTACACCCCCACTGAGATGTGTTATGTACACCCCCACTGAGATGTGTTATGTACACCCCCACTGAGATGCGTGATGTACACCCCCACTGAGATGCTGCCAACATTGTCTGGCTTACTCCCTGCTCAAATACGACGGCAGAAAGCAACACTTGACCTTGCCCTGCTCAACGGGATGAACAAGACATGCTGCATGAATACACGGTACAGCGCGCTACCCAGACGCTTCAGTCAAGAAGACCGTTCACAGGAGAGCAAGTGATTACTCTAACAGTATGAGACTGACACGGGCTGTGTCTCGGCTCATGACCATCTCATGACAACTTGGGAAAACCAAGACACCCGACTCAAACGCTTCATCAAAACGCCATCTAATCACACTCTTGTGTACAAGTTGGAACGTCCCCTCTGGTGTAAGCTAAACATAATTCGATCTGGTGCTGGCAGATTCAACGCTAAATGCACCAAGTTGGATACAGAGATGACCCCACGTGTGCCTGCGGTGACCCCCCCCCCACCCCCAGACTGCCGACCACCTACTGGAGTGTCCAGCATGCCCGCCTATACGCCGCAGTGACATGGCTCCACCAGCTAGGTGATGTATAGTGGAAGTGGAAGTATACGAAAGAAAAAGCAAGACACGTCTCTTATGTGGAGTGGATCTGTGTTGGAGCCTCTGTTATTTATTATGTACATTACGCCTCTTGGTGATATTATCATGAAACGCAATATATCATCTTTCATGTTTACGCCGACCACACAGCTTTATATCTTATTTCGACCGGGTACATGATTAGGCATATGCGTTAGACAGGCCGTAGTGTTTTTTGCATGACGTCGACGTCTGGATGCGTCAAAATCGCTTCATGCTGAAAGGTAGCAAAACCGAGGTGGTAGTTTGTGGCATGAAGCAGAAATTGTCGGTGGCAAACAGCATCAAGGTTATCGTTGGTAGCTGGTTGGTGTCGCCAGTACCAGTGGCGAGGAACCTCGGATTGTTATACGACTCCACCATGAGCACGGAGAACTACGTGAACCCTTGTGTCGCGATGCGTACCTGCAGCTTCACAACATCAGTCGGATTAGAAGATGCCTTGCACAAGACGCCGCTAAGACTCTGGTGCACGCATTTCTTATTTCTAAATTATATTACAGAAATGCGCTACTTTCCGGACTTCTGCGGAACTTACTTCAAAAACAACAACGTGTGCAAAACATGGCAGCAAGGGTTGTGATGTACGTACCCCGTAGAGGGCATATAACGGCTCCGGGATTCCCCCTTGGTACCCATTCATCGCAGGATAGAGTTTAAGATTCTCCTGCTTGTCTATACTTGCTTATATGACATGGCTCCACAGTATTTAGCCGGCTCGTTGAACAGCCGCTCCACCACGCGTTCACTGCGGTCAGCCGAACAACGAAGTGTGGTACCACGGAGTGAACTCAAGCGTCATTGGGACCGCTCCACCACGCGTTCACTGCGGTCAGCCGAACAACTAAGTGTGGTACCACGGAGTGAACTCAAGCGTCATTGGGACCGCTCCACCACGCGTTCACTGCGGTCAGCCGAACAACTAAGTGCGGTACCACGGAGTGAACTCAAGCGTCATTGGGACCGCTCCACCACGCGTTCACTGCGGTCAGCCGAACAACTAAGTGTGGTACCACGGAGTGAACTCAAGCGTCATTGGGACCGCTCCTTTAATGTTGCTGCGCCCGTGTTTTGGAATGCAATACCAGTGTCACTTAGAGTATCTAGTTCAGCAGCGTCTTTCAGGTCTTTCAGGAAAGTTGTTAGAACATTTCTGTTCCGTCACGAATATTGCTTGAACAATTGACATTTTAAAATAGTTGTTTACCTTTTATCATTTAATTTATTTAAATTAGTCTTTAACACAGTTTTAAATGTATTTGTTTTATTTATAATATTTATTTAAGGCTTTTTATGTACAACGCATTGCGCTATATAAAGAAATTGCGCTACATAAAAATAAAGTTATTATTATTACAACGTCGACCAACTGTACACTATTAAGTACAACTTCGTTGCTGATTGGTCACGTGTCTGAGACGGCAGGTGCAACAGACGGTACCTGGAAAGTCGTATTGTTAACCGTTAGATGGCGAATACGTCGCATGTTGATATGATGTTCAAATGCATGTGTTTTGTGTATCTGTTGATGTCTTAGAAGTTAGGACAATACGTATTTTTACGACAGTGTAGAACAAGGATCGTCAGCTCGATTACGTGTCGTGGTGTATCTGATTACACGAGTGGCTGACATCATTTGAATAAAAGAACAGTTTGATACCGACAAGATTTGCGCGATTATTTTGCCGCTTGCCAATAATCGCTTATCTGTGCCAACGCACAATCGCGTTCGAAATTATTCAAACGTCAGATCAGCCAATACTTTATTAGAACCGTTACTTGACATTTTGCCAAACAACGTCCGTCAAACTATTAACAAACATGACCGCAGATGTAAAGCTGTCAGACACTACGTCGTCTTTTTCGTTAATGTTTGGTTTAAGTATGCGGACGTGTGATCGAAAGTCGATGGAAAGCTCTTGAAAAATATATGCTGCCCCAGTACATGACTTGACATAACATGCCTTGATGCAGAAGATAGGTGCGTTTAGTTACCGTGTCTACGTCAAGCTGATCATGACATAGGGCAGCCACATGACTATCCGTTTAAAACATTTCGGTCGATTGCTGAACGGTTTCTGGAACAACAAAAAGCTAATTCCATTTACCAGTCTCTCATGGTATTTGGTGTCCGAATCGCGAGTCATCGGTGCACGTATCTTCACCATTTTCAAACTCTGTCACTGCGTCTTTCAATATGTAAACATGGTTACTAAGGCGAACCTTGGCGGAGGTCGGAATCACTGGCAACGACGGCACGCGCTTTGGTAATAATTCAGCTAGTGACGTCACAATATGGACCAATCAATTGTGCTGTTGTGCTAGCGTCGTGAGTTATGTTTAATATCAGAAGGCGTTATTGTTGCTGCGATGTATTGTTTGCTGACAACTTTGCCGGCTCTGTAACTCGAAGGACACATACACATCTAATTCCGTCGACAATCGCTCCCAACTTCACCGATATATTAGTGTTATGCTATGCTCCAGAGGCGCCACGGGTTATTTCGGGGGGGGGGGCTCTATTAATGTTAAAACGAAGCAAGCACTGCTCAAAACATCTTTCTATCACAATCATTATGACATCTTTAGCCATGTCGCGAATTCTG
>BSQZ01000070.1:2694616-2724616 GCA_033239005.1 Lamellibrachia satsuma | reverse complement strand
TAAACGCATGGAACATACTTCAATTTAACTTCCATAGCAACCGTCATAAAATGTCAAAGCAATATATGTGTGTGTCGTTTTCTTTAAAACTGGGAGCATCAGTTTCATCAAGTGTGATTTCCTTACAATTCACATATTGAGCTTGCGAAAAAGTTTTCCCAGACCTGATTACCCTTAATTTCTAATAAACTCATACATGCGATACATTACACTAGGCAAGCACGCATGCACGCACGCACGCACGTACGAACGCACATACATAATAATAGAAAACATAAATGTTTCCAATGCCTATATCCAGCCTAAACGTACTAGCATATAGCTAGAGATTGCAAAATAACTGCGCGTAGGCGTGTAACGTATTACATGTAATCCCCAAACACCTGCACTCCCTCGTCATTAATTAGCTCACTGCCCATTCACCACTTTCCTCGTAAAAGTACATGCATAATTTACAATCTCTGCTAATAACTCACACCGGAGTTATTATGAGACGATCAATATACAGACACAATTCAATCTCAAGACACGATTCAAATTACAATAAGCTATTATGTTCTGAATGCAATTCAAAGTATCATTTATTATCAAATTATCTTTTATTGTAAAATTTTGCAGGGATTGTCTAAGCTCCATAATATTTATATTTATTTCATTTATATTGTCATCATCAGTATATTTATTTCTTTCTTTATACATGGTATAAATATATGATCAATAGACGGCACCACGACAATACTACTACAATAATATATGATCAATAGACGGCACCACGACAATACTACTACAATAATATATGATCAATAGACGGCACCACGACAATACTACTACAATAATATATGATCAATAGACGGCACCACGACAATACTACTACAATAATATATGATCAATAGACGGCACCACGACAATACTACTACAAAAAAATCATTATTAGCTATTTTCTAAAAAAAAAAGTAAATATTTGTTATTCTACTGTTACTTGCTTGTTACCTTATCCCAGTCAGACTAACTTTTATTGTATTACAGGAGGGCTACTTGAAAATACAACCCCTTTAAAACTGCGTTCTAACACTATTTAAGCATACGCTAACACAACGGAGCTGCGTATGATGGGATAGCTAGTTTGAAAAAAACCTGTATTACCCTCAACAAACGAAAAGTAAGTAAGGCCTGTTTCAGTGTTTTTGGCTACTGAAGTATCACAATATTAGACAAGTTCACAATAAATTTGGATACACTTATAATCATTGCCGCTGTTGTGTTAATGAAATGGCGTAATCACTGTAACGATCAAATGTGAGTCGATGTACAACCATAGTGGAGACTACTCCGGATGAGTGTTAATCCGCTAGATGGCAGTAGTGATGGCTACTTGCAAGTGCGAGGATGTCCACTCCTAGCCGTACACTTTTGTGTCGGGGAAACGCGTGGTCACTTGAGGGCGAACATTCATGGAATGCAACCGAATGAACTAGTATGAACGGAGGATCAAATAGTTTATTTATAAAATATTTTGCATCGCTAAAATTGTCCTAAAAAACTAAAGGTGCCATTTGTAATTTCAGTTAATTCCACACGTTTCTATTACATGAATTGTTGTTATTGAACTTCAAATTTCACTAATCTAGTTGCAGCCGATCTAAAAGGACTAATTAGTAGGATATGCGAGATTGGGAGACTTTACTAAACTGATGAAATAAAAAATACCAGGGCGATATTTATTTCGGTCGTATCATACATGTCGTCTAACACTAATCGAGCTAGCGTATGCTTGTATTGTATATTTGTATATAGTTATGTTCACGTTTTCCTCCTAGACGGCTTGCACCTCGGGCGCACAAACTTTCAGGGATTAATCTACGAAACCACGAATAAAAAGTGACGCCTTTATTTTTTTTAAATACCCCGTATATTAAGGGTTCTTAGTGGTTTTTATGGTAAATCGAATGTTCGCTACGTAAAACGTTAACTTCCAACAATTGCAGAAACCACGCGCGCGCGCGCGCGCGGCGAATATTTCAGTACGTAAACCGTTTGAGAGTACGTAGTGCCATCTGGGCGGTTTATATTAATTATAGTAGACAACACGCGTAGCAGTTGTACATAGCATCAACTAGGTTGCTTGGCGGGTACATCCCGTCCTGGGGACAGGCATTTTTGCTAGTAGTAATAATAATAATGTTGCTTGGCATTGTGCGTACGCTGATGGTGAAGAGTGGAAATGCATGCTGCTATACAATGTTCATGTTCATACAATAGTAGTAATGTTTGTTGTAATATCAAAAACGAGATGGTCACCAAGTGAATTATGTTTCATCTTTGGTCGCCAGGTGATCGTCATGTTGGTGGTGTTGCTGATCGTCTTCGCTGTGTGTTGGCTGCCCTTCCAGATTGCTGTTCTATACGCCGAATATCACTCAAACACAAACCAGGTTATTGAGTGCAGTTTCCACTTCTTCCGTCTAATATCTGACATTGAGACATTCTAGCTCCATACCTGAGAGAAGAAAGGGTTAATCAAGAAAGTGGATAATCAACTCCTATATAAAGAAATAGTTAATGAAATTCAATACATTTATGTCAAAATGCCTAAATAACTTTCAAAATAATGTCTCGTGTAGACCTGGTATGTGTGTGCGTGCGTGCGTGCGTGCGTGCGTGCGTGCGTGCGTGGATGGATGGAAAGAAACCATTTAGTTTAATTTATATCTCATGTCCAATACATGGAACACAAAGTCATGCCTACTAAGCAATGGTTGGTTCGTAACGACGCAGATTTTAACTTTATTGGCGATTTGTTTACAGCTGCCTCACTGGTTTGACAAATTCTACTTCTTTGCCAACTTCATGGCGTTTGCAAACAGTGCCTTCAACCCGATCATTTACACTGGTTTCAACACAAACTTCAGGAGAGGTGAGTCGGATTGTGTAATCTGGTAAAAACTGTAAAATGTCGAGCATGTAACACGTCGAAGACGGGAAGGGTGCCACCTTCGCTGACTGCCGCTGTCGGTTGGGGTAACTCGGTTGGGGTAACTTACTTCATCTTTCTCTGCGAAAGGAATAATAGGTTCTTATATACAAGCACGAAGCCTAACTTTTGTTCTTTTTCTTAATATGTTTTATTTCTCCTAAGCAAGACAAGAATTGCCCATTGATTCCCACACTGCCCTAAAGCCTATATGTCTGCACTAATTGTTACTCATACGTCATTTTCGTTTATAATAATAATATACTTCTGTCTTGCTTACATCCTCAGGAACCTGAGCTCAGAGGCGTTACCAACCAGAATCATGCATTATCATGAAGAGAAACGCACAAAAGTCACCATCAGAACAATTTGTTGTACCTAGAATAGTAGGGGAGACCGGTACTTACTTGTTTTAATTCCTCCTGTGCCAAAAATATACGAGATATAATAAATTGAAAAATTGTATGCAAAGCTCCACCATGATCTGTATAGTTGGTTGATATATCATTTCCAAACGAAATCGAGAAGATACTAAAATAAAATAGTTCCATAAAAAAATGAGCATGGTACCCCACTAGCGGGGTACCATGCTCAGGTTCGTAGGGCACCATGCTCACATGTGTAATTAAGTGATATACCATATTGTGGGGACTAACTGTTTTATATACGATTCTATTAATTCTAGTTATCGTTGTGTAATTTATTAATTTGTATAATTTTTTTATTTTACAAGTTGAATTTTTTAGTATCACGCAAATAATCAAAACATTGTCTTTCAAACACTTTTATTGATAATCGGCCATGCCCCGTATGTCTATTCCATAGGCCATATTCCCTACTCCGTAGGCTCATTCGCAGAATGGTGCATCATTTTAACTGAGGGCAGTATTGAGATAAGCCAACTCTAAGCACCACCATCTTCGTGAGGGTTGTATCACCCATCACAGTGGGAGCAGGCAAGCGCGAAACAATGTTATCACACGGCACATCGACGATGTCTTCCTCGTCAGGGATTGTGAACCGGCCAGCAGTAACAGTCTTCTTACTACATTTCAGAAAGGTAACTTCACATTCGCAAGCAAATTCAACTGCTGGTTTAAAAGTCATGCCCACATTATGGCGTATGGCCTTCTTAGACGCAAACTTCACCATGGCGTAATCATTGGGACCGAGGGTGGTTGCATCCGGTTCTTCATCACCACTGTCTACCATCGATAGGTCTGTCACTGCTTCCTCTGTATCAGAATCTGACTGGAACCGAAGATCTATTTGTCTACATGCTGCTTTTTTCGTTGTCTGCGGTGGTTTAGGCTTATTATGTTTCAGCGTGTCTTCAGTGAACTGTTGCTTCTTGGGTTTGGCTTTGGATAAGGTCTGATGTCACATGGCGAGTACTGCAACGAATCTGTCGACGTTGATGGCATGTCAAGCTGCTGCGGGACATGACACGAAACTGTCTCCTGCTGTGGTCCATGAGGCGGTGTTGTCTACTGCTGTGGTCCATGAGGCGGTGTTGTATGCTGCTGTGGTCCAGGAGGCGGTGTTGTCTGCTGCTGAGGTTCAGGATGTGGTGTTGTCTGCTGCTGTGGCCCATAAAGTAGTGTTGTCTGCTGCTGTGGTCCATGAGGCGGTGTTGTTTGCTGCTGAGGTTCAGGAGGGTTGTTGTTTGCTGCTGTGGTCCATGAGGCGGTGTTGTCTGCTGCTGAGGTTCAGGAGGGGTGGTGTTTGCTGCTGAGGTTCAGGAGGGGGTGTTGTCTGCTGCTGAGGTTCAGGAGGGGGTGTTGTCTGTTGCTGTGGTCCATGAGGCGGTGTTGTTTGCTGCTGTGGTACATGAGGCGGTGTTGTCTGCTGCTGTGGTCCATGAGGCGGTGTTGTCTGCTGCTGTGGTCCATGAGACGGTGGTTCACTTTCATCCGATGCAGGTTGGTCCGTCGCTATAGCTGCAAGAAATTAATCTTCACCAAAGACACGCCACTTACTTGGAATCCCGATTGAATGTTTTCTGGCACGCACGCTTTGGGATAGGCAACCCAAGTAATAGCAGCGATGTTATAAATCGTGATTGGTTTGCCAGGGTGGTTCAGCACCCATTCGTTGCGTGCTCAGTTGTAAGCGCGGTCCAACGCGGTCCAGTGGCTGCAATTTATGACTACAGTGTGGAGGCAGTGTGATGATTACAATGTCACTTCCTCTGGCTAAGTCTACCACCTCTATCTTGGTGTGAGTGTCGATGTTGTCCATGATCAGTAGCACTTCGTTGTTCTTGGATCAGTTGGTGTGTTTGATGAAGTGCCGTGTGTAAGATACAAAAATCGCACTGTTCATCCACCCCGGCTTATTTGCAGCTCCTACTGATTCAGGAGGAGCACCCGTTGAGCAGGTGTTCTTGGAAGTGGACGCGTGGGAAAATGAAAATAGGAGTAATGGTGTTTTCAGTTGCGTTGATGCACGCGCACGTTGTGACTAGGACGCATCGCTCAGCAGATGTGATCTGTCCGACCTGTTTTAGTGCTCGCGATGACCTTGTCAGGAGTTTGAACGGTGCTGATACCCGCCTCATCTAGATTGTAGATTTGAGCTGGGCCAACTTCGTGTTTCACCAAGAGAACCTCTAAATTAGTGAAGAATATACCAATAGACACTCTGTTGAAGCCTATTGTACGTCCAATGCTTGTAGCCTCAGGCTTTCGGAGACTAATCGTTTCATTCTTCTTCATGAAACCAGCGAGCCAATCGCTTCCTGCCTCCTTGTTCTCATGCCAAGACGGCGACATATTCTTTTCGTTCCTCAACGCAAGTTCATAGGCTAATTTCTTGGTTGCCTTTGTATACAGAGCGTGGAACATTGCTGAAGATCTTTTTTAATAATCGGCAATTTCTCTTTCTTCGTTTCAATTGAACATCAACCGATGCGAAAATGTGGTCTTCAATTCAAATATAACCTGGCCCTCTTGACGTATCTTGCTAACGTATAGCGGGAAATCTTCCAGGTCCAGAGCAACTCGGTAAATGGATTTCCCATCAACCACAACCTGGTTCACTGCATCCCGCCCGACATCACCTGGCGTGTCACCGCGGTGAGTTTTACGTTTGTATGTTCGCATTGTCTCAATGTTCGCATTGTCTCAATGTTCGCGCACGCTCTGTGTGAAACAAAAGTATAATAAAAGTTCACGCAAATTACCAAGGCTATTAGATATCAAATAATCAAGCCTACTATTAAATTAACTACATGAAAATACTTGTAGGTACATGGTAATACAAGATGCATGCATATATAATACACATGTAATTGCAACAACGTTTAACACAAGTTAAACGTTGCGTGCATTAGTTGAATCAATCGTTTGGGGAACGAAAGTACATTGAGCGTGGTGCCCCAGACGTGGTAGGAGCGTGGTGCCAAGGCGTGGTAGGAGCGTGGTGCCTCAGACGTGGTAGGAGCGTGGTGCCTCAGACGTGGTAGGAGCGTGGTGCCAAGGCGTGGTAGGAGCGTGGTGCCTCAGACGTGGTAGGAGCGTGGTGCCTCAGACGTGGTAGGAGCGTGGTGCCCCATACGTGGTAGGAGCGTGGTGCCCCATACGTGGTAGGAGCGTGGTGCCTCAGACGTGGTAGGAGCGTGGTGCCCCAGACGTGGTAGGAGCGTGGTGCCCCAGACGTGGTAGGAGCGTGGTGCCCCAGACGCGGTAGGAGCGTGGTGATCCAAACGTGGTAGGAGCGTGGTGCCCCATACGTGGTAGGAGCGTGGTGCCCCATACGTGGTAGGAACGTGGTGCCCCAGACGTGGTAGGAGCGTGGTGCCCCAGACGTGGTAGGAGCGTGGTGCCACAGACGTGGTAGGAGCGTGGTGCCCCAGACGTGGTAGGAGCGTGGTGCCCCAGACGTGGTAGGAGCGTGGTGCCCCAGAATTGGTAGGAGCGTGGTGCCAAGGCGTGGTAGGTGCGTGGTGCCACAGACGTGGTAGGAGCGTGGTGATCCAGACGTGGTAGGAGCGTGGTGCCCCAGACGTGGTAGGAGCGTGGTGCCCCAAACGTGGTAGGAGCGTGGTGATCCAGACGTGGTAGGAGCCTGGTGCCCCAGACGTGGTAGGAGCGTGGTGCCCCAGACGTGGTAGGAGCATGGTGCCCCAGACGTGGTAGGAGCGTGGTGCCCCAAACGTGGTAGGAGCGTGGTGCCCCAGACGTGGTAGGAGCATGGTGCCCCAGACGTGGTAGGAGCGTGGTGCCCCAAACGTGGTAGGAGCGTGGTGCCCCAGACGTGGTAGGAGCGTGGTGCCTCAGACGTGGTAGGAGCCTGGTGCCCTAGACGTGGTAGGAGCGTGGTGCCCCATCCACCAACTATTCGTATAGTTATATAACGTGGTTAATATATATCTTTCACCACATATTATCACCCACATTAGTAGTCAGATAAACTAATTGTTGATAACTAATAGCAATAAGTTTCATATTTACCAATGCAGTGCTGCAATATGAACTAGACTACCAGCTGTCGGAATTACTTTTTGCTGCTCAAAAACTACTAAATTCGATAATGTTAAGCAAATAACGTCAGCTCGCTCAAACATCCTGGCAATGTGCGCGGTGTGATGCAGACTACAATATCGCGTCATCAGTCTTAGTTACCGTAAATTGAACAAATGACACCCGTTGAGTATTGCGCCCCATTGAGCACGGTGCCCCGGTCTCCCCTACGTATTTCCCATTTTATATTTTTCAGTAATGTTCCCATTTCATGTGAGTAGACATTTTACCTTTCCCAAAATTTAATCACACTTTTTTTCAGACCAATTTATCTAACTCATCTTGTAAACTTACAGGGAAACAAACTGTATTGAAATCCACAACGTTTAAGCAAAATTATAGACTTCCTTCACGTAAGGAGCTTTGTAAATATAAAACAATTCCAATAATCCAACAAAAATTCGGATAGGTGGTTGAGTGAAATCACAATTACATTTTAATGTCTTGACATTTTCCTTTTTGTTTTGGATGGGGTGTGTGTGGGTGGGGTCAATCGTATCCAAAATATTTTTGGCTTAGGCCCTATTGGAATGTTGTTATATTTACAAAGCCCCTAAGACATAATTGTGCATATCAGCACAATAACCCGAAAAGTGCCATTGGTGATTGGGGTGAAAATAGAGACACCTACCGACCATTCTCGAAGATAGAACAAATATTTGTTGTATGTCACCTACACAAAGTGTGCAATAAGTCAAACGTATGCGAGAAGGAATGTGTACTGTACGATCAAAACAATGCCAAAGCTTGTTTTGGCCTATGACTGCTCAACAGGATGACACTTTCAGGTGGCTACGCTATGACTCGGCCACGGACACCTGGGTGGGAACAGAATCACCTATGTGTCATGCACCATGTAGGAACTGGTACCTACATGGAAAAAGCTATAATTTCGCAGAGAAAAGCGTCTTGGAATGAATACGTCAAAACCTATTACACCCGTTTTACTGCCCTTTAGGGTTAGTCGACGTTGACGCGTCTAGTGGTCAACGTCACACGAACAACACTGGAACGTCTAGTGGTCAACGTCACACGAACAACACTGGAACGTCTAGCTCATTTGCCTGGTCAAAAGTATCTGACAAAACGAGAAGTAGAGCTGCGTGCCTTCGGCGTACATGTGAACGTTGATATAGGGCTTCCTGGCAATATCACATTTAATGATGAACAACCGAGGCCACAGCACGTGTCCTGCAAATAAAAGATTCGTATTGTCACGTGGTACTAGTTCTACTATACTATACTACTATACTATACTATACTATACTACTACTATTTCTAGGATGTCAGTTGTTGCGCAATCACACTTTCTATGCTATTTGAATGATTGGTCAAATTTGACACTGGTCGGTGGTTAGTCAGTAGTTCTGCATCGAGTCCAGGTTTCTTGATTAATGATGGCACTTGTGCCATTTTGAATTCATCGGACACCTTTCCTGATTATACGAATCACTTGATAATACACGACACGATTGGGAGCTGCGAGTTAAGGAGAGTTGTACAATCCATGATGACAAATGTGCTCAGCCTGGGGAACAACTTAGATCGTCTGCAATGTCAGCTGACTTCACAATGTGCTAACATCGTGCAACAGATAGACAAAGACGGGTGTACACATCCAAACAAAAAACAAGTCTCACAATCACCATACGTCTCTGTGATGGCCAGTATAGACTATCAATACAACAGCTGCTATCATCATCGAAAATGCCGGACAAGCCGGCATCTACATAGCACACCATAGTGGTTGAGGATGTTAGTATCCCACCTTCAGAGAGGAGGAAACACTGTCTTATAATCCCGAAAAAAAAACAATTCCTCTATTCTAGATCTCTGCCGGGGATAGACAGAAATCCAGATTACTCAGCAGCACCCGGGGCATTGGGAGTGTAGAGACCTTAAAACGCAGCAGACGTTGCTTAGTTGGCCCGACTTGGGCGACATCAGCAGTGGTTATTAGCTTGTAGGGCTTAAATAACCAGACGGTCTGATGCATATAATACTGATGCTAAATATGTTCTAATCTGCTGTGGTTCATTACTAGCTTCATTGGAGAGAACGTCTGTAGTTTGGTCCCAGTGTGTCCTACTGTCTGACGTTGGGACGAGATAGCGTAGCAGACAGAACGTCGGGCTCTCAATTGAGAGAACCCGGGTTCGAATCCTCTTGCTGCCTTTTCGAAGCGTAGGCAATTTCGTTCACGCCACATTGCCACAGTTCACTCAGCTGTATAAATGAGAGCATGGCTACAGACAGAGGATATTTGAATGAATAGTCTTCGCGCAGTAATTGCAGCGTCGCCGAATGCTTCCCCGAGAAGTCGAGATGGCATTGGAATAAACAGGTATGCCAGGGGGTGATGTGTAAAGACTGGATACTGCGCTATATAAGAACGTACTTTTTTTAACTTTTTTAACTTAACTTTTTACTGTTATGATCACCGGCTAGAGTTGGTTGCTGGTGCCCTACCTATGACATAACTTAGTACTTAGTGATGACAATAATATTATATTCTCTGTGTCCTGTTCATCCATGTAAACTCAAACCCCAAATTAGTCATTAATTAGTGCTAGTGCTATATATATATATATATATATATATATATATATATATATACATATACATATATATATATATATATATAATATATATATATATATATATATATATATATATATATATATATATACATATATATATATATACATATATATATATATATATATATATATATATATATATATATATATATATATATATATATATATATACATATATATATATATATATATATATATATATATATATATATATATATATATATATGTATATATGTATGTATATATGTATATATATATATATATATATATATATATATATATATATATATATATATATATATATATATATATATATATATATATATATATATATATATATATATATATATATATATATATATATATATGTATATATATATATATATATATATATATATATATATATATATATATATATATATATATATATATATATATATATATATATATATATATATATATATATATATATATATATATATATATATATATATATATATATATATATATATATATATATATATACAGAGTCGGTAAGTAACGAAGTAGATCTACTTCGTAAGTAAGTAAGTAAGTAAGATCTACTTCGTTACTTTACTTGAGTAGTTTTTTTACTTTCAACTTGTAACAAAGTAGATTTTTATGGATCTACTTCTACTTGTAACGAAGTTACTTTTGTAAATGTAACAAAGTACCGACACCGGGCGATTTTTTTTTTCGCTGCATAATTATTCCGCTGCATACAGAAACGGCATACATACTACGCGCGGAATCACCCCGCGTAAATCCGTAATCTGTCTTCTGATTCTATACCTCCTGACCTATCTTCTGACCTATATAAATCGAGTGTAGCCGATAGTAGCCTCTTCTCTTTTGACTTTCCGTTTGCGCGACCTGTTTTTCTACACTTTGTTTCGTTTGCGAGAGCGTTCTATGCTATAGTCGGCGCCGACACAACTACAGCACCTGTGGCCTTATTTGTCGTCGCTATTTCGCATAAAGTGCGCACTGCGGGCGAGCATCGGGGATGCAGGGTTTGAACAGCAGAAGCTGCTCAAGCTGAATAAAGCATTCATGTAACCTGGTTTGCCTTATAATCTTTTGCTGTCTTACCAGTGTGTGGAAGTGTGTGTTTGTATGTACGTGTTAAACTTAAAAAGTACTATTTCCGTTCTTATGCTTGTGGGCTCGTGAGTCGTGGTCTACTTTTGTTTCTACTTCAAGTAGAAATGTTTACTTTCTACTTTTACTCAAGTAGATTTCTTTGGGGGTATTTTGACTTCTACTTGAGTAGATTTTTTTGAGGATTTACATCTACTTTTACTCAAGCATATACATTTTTACTTGTTACAGCCCTATATATATATATATATATATATATATATATATATATATATATATATATATATATATATATATATATATATATATATATATATATATATATATATATACATGGTCCCATTTTACCTTGGTATATGTTGGTCTACCTTCGTATTTTGGGTGTTGGTGAAGGGAATGTGTATTTATTATTTTTAAATATGTGGATTCCAATACTGTTTGTTTCTGTGTATAGTAGATACACTGTATTAGCTAATGCAGTGGCGGTGTCACACCTGTGGCTCAATTAGAAACAAATTCCATTAATTATATTCACAAATTCCAACGCAAAACAAATTTGTTTGGCCTAATGTTAATTTATATATATATATATATATATATATATATATATATATATATATATATATATATATATATATATATATATATATATATATATATATGTTGGATTGGTCAAAGTATTCTTCAGGCGAAATAGAAATAGCTTATAGTTGGTGGTGGCCGAGAAATGCTGCCTTTTCGTTCATGTTGCTTATGAGTTGCGTGGGCGGATCCCGGTGTGTCTATCAATTGGCCGGATCTGGGTGGTGTCTATCAGATGGCCGGATCCCGGGGTGTCTATCAAATGGCCGGACCCCGGGGTGTCTATCAAATGGCCTGATCCCGGGGGTTTCTATCAAATGGCCGGGCACCCCCTTTATTTCAGCCTGTTTTTTCATCAAGTCACAATACATTTTCGAGACACCGTGAGGTGATGGCCTTCTACATGTGTCGCACAGATGAACATACAAACTAGCGGCACTGCCATCAGTCCTACCATTTGTCCCAGTCGTTCTGGTTTTCTCCCCATTCCACCCATTTTGCCTCATCCTTGTACGATGTATCACTACAAGCAAATCGGGGAACAAGTCCATCAGGTCTTCATGTCCGAAATGCGAAATGTGTTTTTTACCCCGGAGTTACATGCATAACCAAGTATACGATTGTGCAGTCATGTACCGAACTGAATCGCGAAGCCATGCAAAGTGACACAGCGTTGACTCTACCACAGCAGCGATGAACCTTTTTCATTTCTCTTCAAAGTGGCAAAGGAATTAGAAAGCTTAATCACAACGTTAGTGTATGAGGCCGGTCGCACAAAGTGCACGGACCGACGGGTTAATCGCTGTAATGCCCAAGAGACTCAGGGTGTGCTCTCGCAACTCTGTCCTAGTTGTGTGGATCGAACACAGGTTCAAACCAGAATTGATTGGATTATCAAGACAATGGGTGGGAGTATGAATTTGAGAAAAAATTTACATATTTAAACAATGCATATGTTCATGATATTCTGCTTATTTTTCGTATGCACAATTTATAATGTACAGTGGTTTCACTCTCTTACAAGGCCCCTGTCACGAGAGACCCTCCGCTCAAGGGGCCATGCAGTAAATAAGCTTTCCCATGACAATGACCAATATCCAGTTGCTTATCAATATGTTATTGTCTTTGATAAATAATGATTTTTTCTCATATCTTCATCGTCTTCCATTCACATTTATGATGAACTCCACGGTTGTATTCTAAAGGTTCAACATTGCGTCCACATAGTAATAAAACGAATTTGTCAAAATGCCTTCCTGTGAAATCAGCCGCTAACCACAGTTTGTAGCGTTAATTAGGACGTCGTTTTATATCCCATTATGTTGTCTATCATATTACGTAATGTTATGTTGTCTATCCTATTACGTAATGTTATGTTGTCTATCCTATTACGTAATGTTATGTTGTCTATCCTATTACGTAATGTTATGTTGTCTATCCTATTACGTAATGTTACGGTGTATATTTTGCCATTAATTCCGAGAAACTAATGGGAATCATCTACTGTTACAATGACTCAGGAAATGGCGACACATAACACGATGTACGTATCTTAACGTAATCATTAACTGACATTACCTTCAACTTAGGGCTCACATAATCCTGGTATTACTGGGTATTCCTTGTCGTCCAGTTTACACTTAAGCTGACCATTTGTTAGAGACAGGTCAGAGTCAGACAGGTGCGAATGTGTGGGAGGGCGGACTTAAACAACAAACTGTCTACTGGTCAGACCTAGTCAGGTAATGGAGGATTGGTCATTGAATAGGTGGGAACGGGAGGGAATGTATAACAACACACTGCCCATTGAAGGGAAGGTGTTTAGCCAATGGCTAGTCACGGAGCCACAATTTTTTTGAGAAATATCTGGGGTTGTGAAGCAAACTGCCACGTGAAACAGTGGGGCCACAAACAGTGGGGCCACAAACATTGTCCATGTGTTGCATTCTAAATTGACAATGTTGTACAGAGCTGGACAACTACAATCTGTGCAAGATATGAAATGTTGGGAATCTGCTTACTTTAATCAACTATGTTACTACTTAAGGATTTGTATAACGCAAAAAAATCTTTCTTATTATAAGTCATAAAAATATGAAATGTGTGCCATAAAAAATCACTGATGTAAGAAATTTTTTTTTACAACGATCCACCAATTACGACAAGTCACATGATCCAACATGGGCGCCAAAGGGAAATTGATAGGGTATTTCAAAACATGATTTCAAGGCTATTAGTAGACAAAACGTACAGAAATTTTAGCAGTGTGTTGCCAATAAGCGATGTTTTCATCTGCGCTAATCACAACCATAACTAATCAATGGAAACAGTAGAACAAATCAGTATACCACTTGCAAGAATGTTCAACTTATCATTAAAAGAGGGAGTGTTTCCTTTTGAATGGAAAGAAGCAAACATCATACCATTATTTAAAAATGGTTCGATAAAATAAGTCGGAGAATTACAGACCAGCGAGTTTAACGTCAGTGATTTGTAAATTATTAGAAAGGTTAATTAAAGAACATATGGTGGACTTCCTTGTTAGGCATAAATTATTAAATTCATCTCAACATGGATTCCTAAAAGTGCGGTCTTGCTTAACAAATATGTTATGTTTTTTGGAAGAAATCACTAAGTGGATTGACGAGGGATCACCAGTAGATATCATCTACTTAGATTTTCAGAAAGCTTTTGACAAAGTGCCTCATCAAACATTACTACTTAAATTAAAAGCCCACAGTATCGGGGATGGCTTAATTGACTGGATAGAACAATGGTTGACTGACAGAAGACAGCGTGTTGTAGTAGATGGAGAAGTTTCAAACTGGAAATCAGTTTTGAGCGGGGTACCACAATACCATAATATATATCAATGACTTGGACGACAATATAACAAGTAACGTACTCAAGTTTGCAGATGACACAAAAGTGTTTAGAAAGGTTAACACTGATGGTGATAAAGACCATTTACAAAACGATCTAGACAGATTAGTGAAATGGTCTGAGAAATGGCAGATGTTGTTCAATTTTGGGAAATGTAAATGCCTAGATACAGGACATGGGAATTTGGATGTAAACTATAAAATGGGATATACCGTTCTGGGTACTACTGTAAAAGAAAAGGACTTAGGAGTTACAATAGGTGCTGATATGACAGTTTCAGAGCAGTGTGGTATTGCAGCTTCAAAGGTTACTTAAATTCTTGGGTTGATTAGGAAAAACATAACATACAAGGATAAAAAGCTAATTATACCTCTGTATAAAGCAATAGTTAGACCTCATTTAGAATATTGTATACAAGCGTGGAGACCATATCGTAAGAAGGATATAGATACACTTGAACGCATAGAGAGGAGAGCAACTAAAATTATTCCAGAACTGAGAGACCTTAGTTATGAAGAACGCCTGACAGAATGTGGTTTAACAACCCTAGAGACAAGGAGGTTAAGAGAAGATCAGACTGAAGTTTTTAAGATATTGAATGGGTATGAAAATATTGATAGACATAAGTTTTTCTCTCTCAAGAAAGATAGCAGAACTAGAGGACATGAGGTAAAGTTAGTAAAGGATCAGTGTAGATTGGACATCAGGAAGCACTCGTTCTCACAGAGGAGAGTTAATGAATGGAACACATTATCTACGGATTGTATAACTGCTCGCAGCGTGAATATGTTTAAAAACAAGTTGGACACATATTTCAGGAGGGCGGGTTACACGTAGACGAACACTGATGGACTCTCGATAAGCCAATGGCTTCCTTGTCCACTTGCCATCTGGGCCTTTGGCTTGGAAGGCAAATCTTGTTAAATCTTATGTTGGAAGGCAAATCTTGTTAAATCTTGTTAAGTGTTATAATAAATATGATTTTTACACACGTTGCAAAAACATGTTTTCGTCATAAATCAAATATGCCATATGTATGTAAGTAATTGAAAAATATCAATTATTCTAGTTCACATGATTCATCTTGTAAAGCATCAGTGATATGCCTTTTTTAAACATCGACCAAATCCTTTTCCAGATATCATGTTTTAAGACACTGGAAATAAAAAATTTTTTAATTACATTATAGACTGTCACTAACATTTCTTGCGATTTATAAGTTTTATTCAGATGTGACATTTTAGTGTGAATAGAATGATAATGTGAAATGAATCTTTTAAAAAATCCCAATTTGCATTTTTTTTAATATCCAATCTAGGGGTTATACCCGTCTTTATGCTTAGTGCGGTTTGCTTGGAAAACATGGGTGTGTGTGCATAAATAGGAGAGCCATTTTAAGACAATAATATTCATGTTATGTAAATCAATGCACTGAAATAGTGTTTATTCTCTGTATATAGTTTCACAAATGTACATAAGATTTTTTTCAGGGGTTTTGTCGTTTCAAGCCAAATTTAATGTGTTTCGGACAAATACCTCGTGACATGTCGTGCGATTTAATGTTTCAGGATTCAAGGCTGTATTCATGGCGAGAAAAGAAGCCAATCGGTACTACAACTCGCTGTCGACGCAGAAGGGCGCTGCGCACAACTCATGGTCAAGCAGCAGCAATATTCAAGTTACCAAGATGTGACAATCAGTTGAAATGAAAGACGCTACCGTCATCTATAATCGTTGAGTGAATGGTTACCACGATATGTTGGTCACGTTGAATGTTGGTCACCCATATACTATTATCCGTGAAGGTCGATTTAAATGTGTGTGCTTAAATACATAGTGAATAATAAAAACGAAATAAACATTTTGGGTTACATAACGTGTGTTACTGAATCATGGGCCAACAACAACATATGAGATGCTGAATGTGGACTACCAAGTATTGTAATGTTTAGTAAAAGGCACAAGAAGAAAGGGATGGAGTTATTTTATAAATTAAATTATCTATGAAGGCTTACGATATAAAAATGTTGAAGGGAAGCCAATTGTGCTTAAAACGTATTGCACTTCAACTTTCCATTTGAAAAATTAGTTGTCGTTGTTACGCTCGAATGCAGTTTATTTTATCTCATACTAGTTTGTAAGTTAGCCAGTGTCGGCTCCGAGCCATCAATCCGGATATCTTTTTGTAGAGCGCCGTTGTACGGCTGGGTCTGGTCGAAGCCCAGGACAGCTCTGACACCTGGCAACCGCAACCGTGTGTGTGTGTGTGTGTGTGTGTGTGTGTGTGTGCGTGTGCGTGTGCGTGTGCGTGTGCGTGTGCGTGTGCGTGTGCGTGTGCGTGTGCGTGTGCGTGTGTGCCATCATAAAGTGGAAAGCCATGATATATAAAACAATAGTTATGCAACTAATCAGCAGTTGATAGATGCGACTGTTACCGAGAAAACGAGAAGACACTATGTCGCTGCAATCGTGAAACAGTCGGTGCCTTGATTGTCTTTACACTGGGGCCTTGATGAGCACGTCACCTGATTATATTTCAAACATAGCGACTTTCGTTCAATGTCATTGCAATATACTGAATGTTTTCCACGTAAATCGTCTGACAACGGTCCACCGCTCGACATTAACCCTAGCATGCATATACATATTTATCCTACTCTTTGCGTGTGGGGCAGAACATATCTGAAACGCGCGGTACGTGTATGTGATGTAACTATGTGACGGCTTCACGGTCGTGTAATAAACTGGGGTTACACAACAAAGTAAGCTTCTGGAACACCCAAAGATAACTTCTGTGAAGAATTCTTCACGCACCGACTTTTTGGAGCAATGTTATCGTTAAACAGCCGCCGGCGTTCACTGAAAGCCGTTGGTTCACTAAAAGCCGTTGGTCCCAACTCCTCCGTTAGCTCAAGATTGGGCTGTTTGGAGTATAACTACTTGAGACTTGAGACAAGGGACTGGCAGAGTGGACCAGCAATGCGTTTCCAAGAAGCGGTTTTGTTTTTTTGTTTTTGTTTGTTTGTTTGTTTGTTTGTTTGTTTGTTTGTTTGTTTGTTTGTTTGTTTGTTTGTTTGTTTGCTTGTTTGTTACTGTCTGCGACCGCCTTCTATACGCCAGTGCAGTACAACTTGGGTTCCGCGCTAGTCATTATTGATTTAGGTAATTGTAACATTGACAGCAGAATAGATGCATATCTTTCTTGTACCATTTCACTACACACACGGGCACGCACAAGCACACACACACACACACGCACACGCACACGCACACGCACACGCACACGCGCACGCGCACACGCACACGCACACGCACACGCACACACACACACACACACCATTGCATATCATTATTTTTATAACGGATGTGACAGTTTGTGTATAATATGGCTCACGAGTGAGTATACCCTGTTGGAATATGTGGTATATTTTGACGCCTAAAAACGTCTTACGTCTAATGACCGTCAAATCCTGGTTGCCAATTCAGTCTTGTTGTTATGTACTCTATACGTCTAAACATATAAAAAATAAATACTTAGAAGTCTAAGACGTCAATCTTGAGACGTCCTTTGAGGAGTGCTTCATTAGCTCATGGATCTGGTGACAATTAGACATAATATACCACTTCAAGTAACAGATACATATGACATATGTTTTTATTACTTTATTATTTATTTATTATTCACGCATAAAGTGACAGTGTTTAGTAGAACCAGATTCGCCGTGTTGTGATAATGGAGTTGTGGTGTGTTGTCGTACAGAGACCTCCGTGTCATGCATGCTGCTTATTAGCATCACATGTCGAAATCATAATATAGAATAATGCGTAGTTTCAGTTGCATCACGGAAACCGCGTAAGCCAATCTAACTGAACGATATGACGATGAGAGTCTGTGAGTTAATCAGTTGGACATGAAGCTATTCATCTATCTCAATCTACGTTCATTATGGTAGTTGTTTATCTCTCGTGCCAAATCTGAAGTACTATGGTAATTACCAACTGAATTAACAAAGGCGTCTACCGGCTTCCTACACGCGTGTCATTATATGAATATATAATGAAATATACCTGATGGTAATTACACTCCGTACAACAGTGCAACAATCTACTAGATCCACAATTTGCATCCACAAGCTATGCACCGCACAACGTGTGCACCGGAACCGGAAGTCCAGTGATTACTCTGGCGTAGAACCAGTGCAGCGACATCAGTATATCATTTCAATTAAATTCACTGTGTTGTTATCGGGCTCCATAACGAAACAAATACACTGGGGTTCCGTATTTGCGTATTAGCTGTAATTACACAGAAAACAAATTACGTGGTTGTTTCAACCAACGATAAAGTGGAAACACGAATATGTATACCAGTAATTCCATATCGTAGACATACATTTCACATCACTGTTAGCAATGCTACAAATTGAAACGTTTTCAGAGTACACCATATAAATATTTATGTTACCCGAAATGTCATGTGTTTGATCGCTAGACGGCGTCCCGTTTGTAAACGCAATGCATATCGGGATCGATTGTCGACGGAAGTACAACTTGTACTTCAAATTAGAGAGTCAGAAAGAATTAGTTTAAGCAAAGAATATAGCGTACCAACAATTATGTTTACTGGTATTAAACAGAATATCACAACGCTAACATTGGACCTATTGGATGATCTGCAGTTGCATTGTCACTTTGATCTTACTGCAACAGCATTGGGTGCTACTCTACTTACTTGATGTCGTCAAACAGTGGATGACATCAAATTGTCTGTGCATGAATGACAATAAAACGGGATATCTCCCCGTGGTGCCCAAGATGGCGGCTGCGCTCGTTGTCAACAGTGTAATACGCGTAGGTGATGCTACAATTACTGCTTCACGATATGTTTGTAACATTGGTGTCATCATAGATGGACACCTTGATTTTAAGAAACAAGTGTCAAGCATCTGCAGTGTGTGCGCATTCCACCTCCGCCATATTAATCAGATGAGCCGTTATCTCCCTACAACGACAAAGGAGCGTGTCGTCAATGTCATTATTACATCGCGGCTTGACTATTGCAATTCTATGCGGCACTAATGTTAAAACAACATCGCTCGACTTCAGAGAATGCATAATTCGGCCGCTAGATTGATCCTACGCCGCTCACGGAGTGATAGCGCCATGCCTGTTGTGTATTCTTCACTGGCTGCCTGTAGCACGCAGGATCGACTTTAAGCTGTTAGTGTTTACATATAAAGCTGTGCACCGCGATGCGTCAAAATACCTGTCCGACCGTGTGTGCCCATATACACCAGCAAGAGCTCTGCGCTCTGTCAGCAATAACATGTTAACTGTTCGGCCTACTCATGTCAAAGCTGGGGACAGCTCGTTTGCGGTCGCCGCGGCGACTTTGTGGAATATTCTGCCTAATGACGTTAAAATGTCGGACACTCTCTACTTTCAAGGAACGCATAAAGACTCATTTTTATTGACCCTCATTCTAGTCCAACATGGTAGTTCCTGCACTAATTTACTTATCTTATTATGTATTAACGTATTTATATATTTATTTATTCATTATAACTTAATGTACATTATTTCAGTTATATATATTTATATAGTCTTATTTCTACATAATATTAACACAAGTGGGCTCTAATTATGATAACTATTTATTTAATTACTGTACTTATCTGTATTTTATCAATCTTAATTCATATAATTATAATTAACTTAATATATATATATATATATATATATATATATATATATATATATATATATATATATATATATATATATATATATATATATATATATATATATATGATTATTGTATTATATTTTATTACAATAGACATATTTTATATTCTTATTTTAAATAACTTGCATAATGTATTTGTAAAGTATTGCATGTTTATTTAGCAATTGTATAACTATTTGTCTTGTAAAGCGCCACCAACAATTTAAAATTGACCTGGCGCTATATCAAATAAAATACATTATTATTATTAGTAGTAGTAGTAGTATCTTTCAAATATCCCCAGGCAGCTCAGACCATCCATTTAACAACAACTTATTGTTCCTAAAACCAAACTTAACTTCCACGTGTCTCTTGTCCACAGCCATTTGGTAGTTTGTCTTCGCTCATTCGCAGTACATGTCCAGCCTAGCGGAGTTGTGAAGCAACTAACATTACTTCAACACTGGTTGCCATCCGCAGGACACAGACACCGTGTGCAATGTCCTCCTATGATATGCCCAAGATTGTACCGCCATATCTGTATGCTCGTAAGCTGTTCGGTGTGCCGGCGAAAGAACGTGTACGATTCGATTAAGTAGAGAAGCGAAGGCAGGACGATGGAACGGTAGACTTTGCACTCGGTTATTGATTTGGGTGCCACGTTGTGACCAGACCCTTTTTTTAGATAAACAATTAGGTAATTTCAGCATCAATCGTGATGACCCAGGTGAATGTGCTACCCAGATTATTTGAATGAGTGCACCAAGTTCACCTACCACGAAACATGGGCCAGATACGGAAAACCTCCCCCAGGAATTTTACGCCACAATGTTTTTTAGGAAGAATTCAGTTGTTTGCCACCTGGAATTGCTGCATTCGTGTATTTTTGGAGATTTAATGCAAACAGTGTCAATAGCAAAGCTTGACAGTAAGGACGGGGCTAGGGATAGATAGTAGTCCATTTGTTATACCCCAAAGCCCACCATTGCAAGTGAGGTATCAATGGAAATGTATTTGAATACTCTCCCCAATGGTGTGACAGTAACATACAATTATGCTTGGATGACGTTGCACTCTTTCCGTGTGGCTACATCGTGTACAGCAGATACATCGCCCGGTCGTACAACATCAATGCACTCATGTTGCTACAGTGTTATGGTAACCGTCTACAGCCAGACGCTTCTTTGACACAGGTGTTGCAAACAAAATCAGCCTCATCAGTAAACATGGTAAACTGATCTATTCAGCAATGGTTGCAGTGTTTGTGGCCGTTTCAGGACACTTGACACGTAGTGTCCCTGGAGGTAGCCAGGCAGGAGAAGATGTCTTTCAGTCTGTACATTGCATATATGTCAACACGTTATATGATCACTCCACCAAGCAACAATTCCACACGTGATACAGGTCACCACTTTCCAGTCATAATGAGTCTTATGTCAACAAGCCAATTGTCCATGAAGACGCATGTTCTGAGGATCATCGAACCATCATCCATATCAAGACATCTCCACCCCAGTTGCATATGGAGTTCAAAGGGTATTGATTCAAACACAAATATGTCAATTGTACAGTCTCTATCGTTGTACATTACACTACCGTCTGCAAGAATGTTGTCGTCCAGTAAAAGTGTTTGTTTGATTACACATGCGCAATTCCGGGCGGGCTCTATATCGCGATGCGCACTCATACATGCATTACCAACGCGCGTGCCGCTGCACTGCTCGCTTCAATTATGTCGCGGATCACAATATTTGTCGACGTACAGACCAGGTTGTTGACAGGAGTGTTGTAAGCAAAATGTTCTACTGGGGCATAACCGTCGCGCACGGCTAAAACCCAAACTGAATTATTGTTTAGTTCACGTTATTGTTTCTGGGGCATTGACTGTGGACATGCATCATTCTAGTGGTGTAGACACGATTCACAAAATTACACTGGTGTCAACACTTGCACAGGAACAAGCGGGTAAGCGCTCATAAAAAGGGGGAAAGTGCTCATAACAAGAGGGAAATACCCCCCACCCAATTCAACAACGCGTGAGAAAATGTGAAATCACTTCAGTCCAAAGAACTAACAAGTACTTGGTCTCGAGTGCAACAAATAAATAGATTTTACAAAGACTTTTCTTGGTTTTTGAAAATTACACAAATACGAAACTTTTCATCCAAAACACCGAGAAATCTGGATGAAGGGAGAAAAGCAGTACTTCCCGCCCAAAACCGGTCATGTTGACACCAATGAAAACATTAAATATGCATTGTGCTCGTTACAATCCGATACATCAACTACAAACCAGTTGGTGGACATGTGTGTTTTTATTAATCAACATCGGTCTTTAAACCATGGCAACTGATGGTAAAAGATGCGAATAGGCAATATAGCAGGTCCACGTTTTACTCGATCGATATTAAAATCACTTATGATGATCGATGCGACTTACAACCGAGACTGCCAGGATACGTCGGCCACTTACTCACAACTGTATTCGTTAATCAATATTGTATTTACATACAACAAAACACCGTAGCCTAAAACTGCACCCTCAACCGATTTAGCCTATCACCAATCCGGTTCGTTGATGTCCTAATATGTATCGACGGGGATCCAAAGCCAGGTTTCGGGAATTGAGTGGACATAGTTTAGTGTGGAAAGCAGACCTAATTTTATTGTTGGATTGGTGCATCCAGATGATTAATGAAAGGGCCTCCTCTGTAATATCTCTTGCGAAACCTCTGAAAGGTTTATTTTAAAAAGGATACAATTTCCGCGAAATGAACTACCAAATGAAAGTTAAATATCCATCGTGTCTATTGACATGTGGATTGTCACTATATATTGAGTACTTGTGAAATAAGAGCTCTATAATGACAATGGCCCTATTGTTATACCGAGACTACAAAAATTAGTTACACAAATCATAAGATAATTTTATATAAGCAGCTAAAAATATTTTGATGGCATTATTATAATTATTATTTATTTTGATGTGAAGCAGATGTTTATTAGCTACAGTTTTATACCAAATTTATGTTCGTATATTATATACAAATGTTGTTATATTGTTGGCAACATGACAACCCAGAACATGACAACCCAAAACATGACAACCCAAAACAGCCGAATAAGTACAGCTGGTCATTTGCATGATTAAACAGACATGTGAAAACACTCTATCTCTAAAATAATCATCCTACATTTTGGACCCAAATAAGCGGCTATATATTTTTTAATTTATTTTATTATGTACAGAAGATCATAATATGGATAACTCGAATTAAGTCAGTTATTTTTAATTTCCAGATGGCCGACAAAGAAATTATTTCTAATAGTTATAATATTATATGTAGAAACGAACTTTAAAAAATGTTTAATTACCATTTCGTTAGAGTGAGAGTATTTTGGTATAATTACATATGCTTCAATAAAAGATCCATTTACACCCAAATAGCATAATATTGGTATTAAATGAAAGGTATTGATATCCTGGTCTATTTGCAGTTGACCAATACTAAACAACTCGTCAATTTCAGAATCAAAGACACGAGCACATTTGTCTGGTTCAGCTGAACACTTGCAGGAGACCACACAGTTCACGCCAGCAGCATCTCTGTGCATTTGCTCTTGACACGTGTACAGTGTTGCTTCCCAGTCACTGCTGGAGGTCTGGATGGATTGTCCATCATGATTGGAACCAGTTCTTCTCCATAAATCTCTCTCCCAAATGATGTAAGGGCGGATATGTTAGGATGATTCTGCTGAGCAGCTTTGCAAAAGGGAATTTGGAACAGTGCACGCCGCATATGGTAGTGAAATGCATCCCAGACTAGTAGTGTGTGAATAGTTTAAGTAATATCCGCAGTCGGTTTAAGTAGAAAGTGTGTATTTTTTCAAATCATCGAAAGGTCATCGTAGGTTTGAATTTTAGCAAAATGAATTTGAAATGAGACGAGCAAAAATCGAATTGATGAGGCACCTTTAATATGAAAACCATTACGTAAGATCGTGATCAGACACGGCAACACCGTCTTGCAACACTGAACAAACATATATTATACAGAGGTTCTGCAAGAAAGGTGTAAGGCAATTGCACGCACACGCACACGCGCACGCGCGCGCACACACACACACACACACACACACACACAAATGATGTTTAATAGTACTATACTGGTACATAGCTGTCACAGTTTTATACATTCTCTTTAAATGTTTTAAATGCAACCGTTTCAATATTTCTGTACAAAACTACACATACAATATTTACTTAGATTTAATAAGACTGCCATCCAAGGCAAAAACAAACCATATAACAAGTGGACAAGGAAGCCATTGGCATATCGAGAGTCCAAAAATTTTTCGTCCATGTATAGCCCGCCCTTATAAGAACACATCCACATATACAAATATACACACGTAGGCTTACATACGTCAACAAGTTGATATTCTGTTTACGATTTGTCGTTGTTACGCTCGAATGCAGTTTATTTTATCTTATACTAGTTTGTAAGTTAGCCAGTGTCGGTTCCGAGCCATCAATCCGGAGAGCTTTTTGTAGAGCGCCGCTGTACGGCTGGGTCTGGTCGAAGCCCAGGACAGCTCTGACACCTGGCAACCGCAATGAAGGCATTGTTTGTTGAACACTGTGAATGCAGTGTGTGTGTGTGTGTGTGTGTGTGTGTGCGTGTGCGTGTGCGTGTGCGTGTGTGTGTTTAGCGGGTGCGTGCGTGCGTGTGTACATGCGTGTCTGTGCGTGCGTGCGTGCGTGCGTGCGTGCGTGCATCTATATATGTGTTTATGTACATATATACGTACATACCTTATCTATATGTGCATACAATCGAACCACGCTAAAAAGTTACAAGTGGTACGGATCCAAAAAAGAATAATGTAAGATTATATAATCTAATATCACTTCTCGAATTCTAGAGTGATTCCCTAACAAATACCCATCCCCGAAAAAACTGACCCAACGTCTTTGTTATATATGCAATATTATTCTGTCTATGTTCATACAAACTATTTCACATAGAAGGCCATGCATAATATGTCTTAACGTGAATTACATGACATTATCCAGTAACGTAATATAATGATATCCATTAGTAAGTTTTGCATCGTCGTACACAATGCATCGTCGTACACAATGCATCGTCGTACACAATGCATCGTCGTACACAATGCGTCGTCGTACACAATGCATCGTCGTACACAATGCATCGTCGTACATAATTCACCACCGCACAGTGACGTACAATATATTGGAAACGCATATCCAGCTCTTGAATACGACCACACCTACTGGATACATCGACTACACAATATGTCCTGGTTCCACGAATATGTTTTCTCAAATGGATGATAATGACTACATGCGTCTTGTGTTGTCGTGGACTTCAAAATATGTTCTGGTTCCACGAATATGTCATCTCATAATGAAGATAACTATTGAGCACACCTTTCTTGTGGTGTTGCCCCCCTCCCCCTCCCCCGATGCAGAGAAATCCTACCTTTCTTGAAGTTGTCACTGAATCCAGTGTATATGATAGGATTGACGGCACTGTTGGCGTGGGCCATGACGATAGCGAAGAACTCGTAATGATGGTACCAGGAAGGCAGCTGCAAGACGTATACAGCAAACATAAGGTTCAGTACTGTGTCGCAGTAAGTATTAGAATAACGGGATTTTGCAGATTGACAACTTAAACAATGCTGTTCTTATGTAGTGGTAAGTATATCCAACATGGTTTACATTTCTTGGAAGAGAAGGGATCATATACATGCAAACAAATGTGGTTCCATTTAAGAAATCTCCGCCAGAGAGTGAAAAAGCTTAAGTTAAATAATAATTATTACGTCAAACAAAGACGTATAGAGTATAGATTGGTGTATAAATCCAATGTCGAGCCTGACCGAACCACGCTTGAACAGAAAACCCTGCGTAAAAACATGTACTTGGGGGGGAATTTTGTTAAATGGCATCCCACTTTGCTTCCGCCGAACACCATCGTGAAAACGTCCGCTTGTGGTAGAAATCTGTGTAAACTCGTATCCAGGAATGTATATGGGAATAAACACATCGGCAGATAAACTAGGTTGGAATCGACGCTTGATTTATAGCTATTGCTTCAGATTGCGACATTTTAAGGATGGGTAGGTAGGGAATGACCTAGAACTAAATAGAATGTCGTAGATATTTCATTATAGCTGGTTCGACACGGATAATCCTTGCAATATATTGTCACATACATAATCTGGCAACATTCATTGTCGCATAGAAAAAACATAGTTGTTTTTATCCACGTCGTTATTCGTTTGGCATTATATCAATATTTACTTCACCATTCACTTCGAAGCGCATTGCCAAGATGGCGCCGCGCTCGTTTGTCACGTGACACAAACGTACGTTATTGTAGCCTGATTATTTCGCATGGCAGGAAGAGGCAATAACTGTGACACTGATACAAATACCAGCTGCGATTAAGGCTGGTTTTATGACCGTTTCTATCGGAATAAAAGAGCCGTGTTTTATTTTCAGACATCTGCTTCCTTCATCAACGTCAGGTTGAGATAAAGCAGCGGCGAGTTATGCTGTTTGGCTTCAAGCGCAGAGATTGTGAATAAGTGAGATATTGACACAGAACCTAATCACCAAGCTGAGTACACTAACCACCCGTCCTCGGGGGGGGGGTGGATTTCGAAAAAAAAAACCTTTTGGGGATAATTTATTTAAATTGTATAATTTTCCGGGAAATCATTCCAGAAATCCCCGGCTGATTGAGTACATCCCTTTTCAAAACTCCGAGGACGGGCCAAAGTATGTAGGTCATGCAAAAAAAAACAATTGGTGTAATACATGGGTTTGTTACACTTTAATTTATGTTAAAAAAACTTGTGTTACCAAATGAAATATTAATATTTTATTTTCTATACAAATGCTACATGATAACGTCGGCTCCTTGTTGATATAATGGTTTCCCCGTTCTAAACATTAACTGTATTAAATGTACAGTAAACATGTACACAGAGTATTGTTATTCGTGTTCAAACTGCATCAGCATAACTTAGTAATAAATTATTTTATATAACGTAAACCTAACACAAAACGTAACACAATTCGAAGCACACTCTAGAGATGCCTAAATATGAAGATTTCGATTACAGAAGAAAACAGAAGAAGATCGTGAAGAAATATCACATTTAAACAAAGCTTGACAAACGAATAACATAATTAGCACGAACATCCGACACCTGCCCTAATTAGTTGTCAGGCTCCTCAAATAATGTCACGTTGGTGTTACGTACACAGCGCCGGTGTCAATTAACTGCAACCAGTGCGGTGGCTAATTACGAAATACTACGACTGCAACATAAGCACAATGCGAAGAGTCGGAATACTGGTCTTTGTACAAAATGCAACTAATCGATGATAGAGTCATTAACGGTCGTCATTCTGTGTTTATAGTATTGTCGCGTTTTTACAGGTAATTCTTCAAGCTTACGTTTTTATGAGGACCATTTAGCAGGACGTGATTGACGTGACATTGTGGAACAAGAAAGGCACTCATGCGGTAGAACGTTGGAAGGATATCGCGCGCTTCCAACTATCGCTACTTGTGACACGTTGTGCTGCCCTGATAGGTCTGTTCTTGTTGACGCCATTTCAACGTTTCGTGGTAGCATCCAGTCGTGATGCAATTATTGTTTGCTGCATGTAAGTGTATTGTCATGTATACGTTATAGTACGACCCACATCGTTATACGTTCCAATGTTTCTATTTATTACTGCAATGAGTACACATGGCAATAAATTTTATCTTATCTCCTCTTATCTTAAAGCTGTGTGTAGACCTTTCCAGAAATACCCATAGTTCCCCCGAACAGATACAGCCTAACTCTAGGAATTACGTCAAACTAGGATTCGCTGATTACCAGTACTAATAAGAAGTATTAGCCGGAATTTGTATACAATTTGCTGCGACTTTCACGGAAATGTTCCCCATTTAGATGGTGATTAGGCTACACACGCACGCACGCACGCAAGCACGCACGCACGCACACACACACACACACACACACACACACACACACACCAACACACACACACACAAACACACAGACACACACACACGTGTGTGTTTGTGTGTAGCCATGTAATCACCTTCTAAATGGGGAACATTTCCGTGAAAGTCGCAGCAAATTGTATATAAAAACTCCGGCTAATACTTCTTATTAGTACTGGTAATCAGCGAGTCCTAGTTTGACGTCATCCCTAGAGTTAAGCTGTATCTGTATAATCACGGGGCCTGCTTTGCCTTCTCTTGCGAAACCTCTGAAGTTTATTTTTAAGAATGGTACAATTTCCGCGAAATGAACTACCAAATGAAAGTTAAATATCCATTGTGTCTATTGACATGTGGTTTGTCACTATATCTTGAGTACTTGTGAAATAAGAGCTCTATAATGACAGTGACCCGATTGTTATACCGAGACTACAAAAATTAGTTGTATATATATATATATATATATATATATATATATATATATATATATATATATATATATATATATATATATATATATATATATATATACATATATACATATATACATATATATATATATATATATATATATATATATATATATACATATATACATATATATATATATATATATATATATATATATATATATATATATATATATATATATATATATATATATATATATGTATGTATATATATAAATATATATATATATATATATATATATATATATATATATATATATATATATGTATGTATATATATATATACACACTTGGCCAGTGTGCTGTTTTCTAATAAATTAATAATTGGCAGTTGTTATTTAGGAACGGCCCCTTAGAAATCCATGTCAAATTTACCAAATGAAGCAAAGAACGCTAGTCACATGGTATTCTGCCCTCACTCGATGTCACAGGTTTATATATCGCTCACAAGGTGGCGCGGTTTAAAAGCTCTGGATTCTTACAATCACCGAAATTCGGAGCTGAGTGAACTGAGTGAACTAAGTGAACTGAGTGAACTGAGTGAACTGAGTGAACTGAGTGAACTGAGTGAACTGAGTGAACTGAGTGAACTGAGTGAACTGAGTGAATTGAGGCAAACGGGAATGACGAAATATTGCTCAAGCTTCAAAGGACCACACAGGTATTCGAACCCGCGTGCGTTTACGCCCGGGGTGATATCCACGAGTATACGTCCTCGATCGCCGTTACCGTTTACTCACTGTTGTGCCGTTTTTATGCTACGAAACTGGAACACGAAACGCACTCTTGTGATAATATCTTAATGGTCGTGTTGCTTGATATATGCTGTCCACTTGTCCACAAGCGCCCCAAATATCTCGGTGACCTCCTTCAAGTAGACTGACAGTATTTTTCCGTTTGTTTAAATTGTGTCGCAGACGTCCACTGCCTACACAGCTAGACAATTTAAAATATTTTGTTTTTGCAAACACGGTTAAAGTTTTATTTTCCAAGCCTGTTTTGGTTTCAAAATAAAAATCGAACAGCAGCAAGCAAAAGAAGATTGAAAAGCACCGACAACGTCC